>VMBQ01007941.1:0-16209 GCA_007657795.1 Dreissena rostriformis
CAACAATTTCTTAAAGAAAGTAACACAAAACAGATGTTCATACGGTCGCAAATCTCTAGGGGAAACAAAGAAACCAAAGGTCTTGATCACACAACTTACGTGGGAAATATGTTACAATTTGGATATATTTATCGTTTTTAAAGGATTGGAAATGTACACTTAAAAAAAAGAAATAATAAGATTTATGCCTACATTTAGTAGAATAGAACTGAATTTAACTTAAACTTTAAGGACGTTGACTGTGTTTTAATCACACGAAATCTCATATCCCTTTTAATGCGTTACACTGTTTTGTTCCAATTCACATCTTCCTTTAATATCTTTGTTTCAATTTTTTAATAAATATAGAATTCATTATAATACAAGAACAACTTCAGATGCATTGAAATGAATACACAACAACGAAAGACGATAATAAGTACTGATTGTTGTATTAAAACATAGCAATTAACAATATCGCATGACGCTATGTAATATCGGACGAATCATGAGTCTTTCGATTAAACATTTCAAAGTGTGTGTGTGTGTGTTTATGTGTGTGTGTGTGTGTGTGTATGTGTGTGTGTGTGTGTGTGTGTGTGTGTGTTTGTGTGTGTGTGTGTATTTCGAAGTTTTTGAGGACCTTCCGCGCCCGAGGCTGCGTTATGTGAGGACCCAGCACTCCTTAATAATCAACGTTTTTGAATTATAGCTGCAATTTTCAGATATTTGTGTGTTTTTTCTTCAAATTAAAACTAACTTCACGAAATACACATGCTGTCTTATAATTGTCCACATTGTGATTGTTATCGTATTTCTTGCAATTGCGTGTTAAAATTATCGTTTTGGAGACATCTAAAATAATGGTTTAGAGAATCTATAGTAAATGTCATCTATACTTGAACCATATTTGGGAGAATGTTTGCAAAGGGAAAGAACTTACGATATATTGCTTTGGTGGTGATTCACAGTGCTTGGCCGTTTTTGTTTAGGAATATGCATACATTAGGTTTGTTCGATGTTCCTGAACAAAAATGAAAGGCAGACTGGGTCTTTTATTTTGGCAAACAATCAAATTGAAAAGTCTTTAATTGAATATCGTTTTTATTCTTTAAAATGGTTTAAAAGTCTTATATAAAACGCTGAAACATATATCACGCATCTGTCAGCATATATCACACCAAAGTATACCGATCTGACATAATTAAAATGTACATAGCATTGCTTGTAAGCGAAGTCATGTAATTTAATTCTACTGTGTAAGTCACATTAAACCACAGTGTATGGAATACACTTCTAGACACTTACATTTTCGAGAATTATTTTATAGACATCCGGACTCTGTTAGAATCGTGTACAACAATATCATGTTATTGTCTATCCATTGTGCTAATGAATTAATGTATTGTTAGTTGATACTGAATGACGTAAACACTAATTGCCTTTTGATTCAAACTCAAGTTGATTGTTAAATAATGGAACTAGATCAATTGAAACAAATAACTACCAGACTATCGAACATTTCCTTATTTGCTATATAAAATTACATACATTGGGGCTTATGTTATCTTAAATCTAATAAAATTGATTGAACTTAATTGTCCCCAGGAAAAAAAGATGTAACAATAACACTTACTAAAAATTGTGCGATTTGAAACATATTACACGTTAAAATCATATAATTTAATATTAACATTTGCGTCTAGATTTATTTTTCGAACACTGTAACGCATTTTTACGTGAATGCAAAGCAATGATTAACACACACGAACTTAGCATGTAAGCCACCATCAGCAGTACACCAAGGTATTCATTTATTTGATCTTTTGGTAATTAGGAAGTAATTGAGAAGGTTGATAATCTAGTGCAACAAAGAATGTTTCGCATAGTCGCTCATGCATTTTTATTAAAGGTAGCTCCATTTTTCCTTGTGTACAAGGATTAGTTATAAATTGGCATATGTGCTTTTGACATCCATTGTAACATAATAATTGGTTTTTACATTATTGCTTTGTTGGTTTTTCATATCTATCAAAGCCGCTTTAATAAGAATTTGATGTTCTAGGAATGGCAACGAGAAGTATAGTGGTATTCGAATATTCAGCTATTAAAGTATTCAAGTATTCGATCGTCCGGTATTTAATATATTTGAACAAGCTTAGAAAGTTTATAATACTTTAGTATGGACAAATATGCTTCAAACATATAATGAACGTGCAACAATATACATTAATATACAGCATAATCTGTTAAAATGTATCAAAGATTTAAACGTACATAGGCCCTACAAGTCAAAAGGTTGATACACAAACGGACCTGCTTCATTATGCAAATTCATCCATATACCCCTAAAGTTCATCCGCACTTATCTTACGTTACTAACTTTACAAGTGCAGCCTTTTGACGCGCGGATATAACATGGATGCAAGAACAGCTGTTTATTTGTAGACAGTTGCAAAGTTTCGAAAATAATTAATGATAGTCGCCGAAAATGTACGCTTATATATAGTATTCAACAAATCAAACTATTTTTACTATCGGATTATTCCAATATTCGTTGCCATCCCTACGTTTGAGCATTAACTATCTTGCTTACCGTTTGTGTAAACATTTAACAGAAATGTGTCAACCGTTTGTTTCAACAATCAAACAACGTGTCCACGCTAAACAGGTAAACATACACGTATAAATGTGAGACTAAAGGTATAAGCATATTTTTACAGAAATATGTATCTGTGTTTTGTTATATTTTAAGAATGATTTTGCGTTTAAACTTAGCTTTGAGAATCATAAAACAACTTCTTTATCACTTGCAATATAATAAATAAAACTGTATATTATAATTGCTTTTCTTATTGATTTCTTTAGGCAGACATATATACTATACGCATAGACGTATATTTATAAATAAAGTCACACAAGTAGGTCACGTAGGGACGAAATTGAGCCTGTAGCTGCATTTGCTTACTTTTGACTTTAGCGGTAAATCGACGCATGGGAAATGCAGAAATGCAAGTTTATAATGAGTAAGAATGTACACCCAAACATTAATCAAACACATAGTTATGTTGAAACAAAGGACAGGAAAAGTAATGTGTGTTCTTCTGTGATTGGTATATAACAAGTAAACACTAGATTGTGTGATTTAAAAAATAACACTAATAACAACAGTATTAATAGTGACCCAATCAAATAATTATATTATTCATTGATTTGATTTTTATATATTCCAAGTTCTCAAATAGTTATGGGTAGTATTCTTCCGTTTGTAACGATCCATTAAACAAACAATTTCTTATGTAGACCAACAAAGGTAGCATGATTCTGCAAAAAAGTGAGCCCTGTTCAATCAGCAAGTTACTTATATTATTACATCGTTAAGCTGGTGCATACGACAGTACTTAGTTTGGAAGGGGGCGTACATTTCAAGCATTACGTGACGTCGCGGAAACGCCCACGGGATCGAGGGAGTTGATAACAGCGATTGGATAGGGAAATGAAACACATGTAGGACCATTAAGGTACAGACGTCGCACTTTATATAACTAACTTTTTTTGGCTAAATTGCGATGAGATCAGTGGCTATAGTTTTCATCAAACCATTTCGTAGTTAAATGGTTATTATTATTTTGAATGTATTCTCTTTTATTACTGTTTGATTTGTATTAAGATTCTATGCGGTTAATTCTTTAAACATAAATGCTGCAATAACGATGCGACAAATATGAGGTTCGAACCCCTTAAAATCGCCTTGACCTCCCATGCTTTGCATCAACAGTTGCAAGGAGGTAACAGCAGTTTAATTGTGTGTATTAATTGCACAATTGTTTTTCTTATGCGTCTAGTGCTTTGTCTCGTACGTCAGACTTTCGCGACTGTTTTCCATCCATAAACAAAAGACACCGCGCCATGATAACTTCTTTCTACGTCTGATTCAGCTGATGGTTGGCGTTGGTAACATTTGGAAACGGTTTTCATGTTTTTAACAATATTTGAAGCACTGTCAAGTGGAGACTCATAATTGAGTTCTTTCAAGCACACGGTGTGGTTTGTGTTTTTTTTATTGTCGTTTTTTTTTGCCTTGGTCCGTCGATGACAGCTCCGCAATTATGCCTGACACGTGAGTGCAACTAGTATTTGCATTTGGCAATCCTATCGTCAGTTGTGTTTCGTTTACACAAATGTTCGTATAATGAGTTATTTGAAACATTATGTTCTACGTGGCTGTGTTGCTTCTATTAGCCATTGTCCTTTCCATGCATCCATCGCCTTGGTAACCACACTGCTAATGCTTTTCGGCTTAATGGATTTATATAACACATGACCATTAGTTTGTGTTTGCTTTAAATTGGCGCTTTATTATCGCACATGTTTTGCCATGCTTTATTCACTGGATAACGGTTTATTAGAAAGGGTAGAGATCGCGTACATATTAAAGAGCTCTGTTAAAACCCGACGTATTTTATCACGTATTGCGCTTGAATTTCTACAACTGTGAGTGCCAAATTGTAAACTGGTGTGCTTAATGTTACTTTTACATTTTATAATGAAGAATAGTTATAAGCTTCCGACGAGTGAATAAATATAATGAACGTTAACAAAGTACATTGTTTCGCAAGATTTAGCAACCGGAGATTTTCAGGAAGTGTTAAAGGAGCTGAAAGGATCAAATACTGTGCATGGTATGTTAAATGTTGCGTAAGTACCAGAAGTACGTTAGTGTGTGATTTATGTTGCTGACACCGAGTAAAGACATTGGTTACGCGTGACAAAATCAAAAGATCTTTATCGCTGATTAGGTGTCATTAACAACACTTAGCTAGCGAGTGTTTGTTATAGGCAGGCGATAAATGGATAACTGGATAAACGGTAGACCAATTAAACATTAGGTAAAATACTCCGGAAAGGTTGAATCGAGGAATTGCAGCACTCATGATATGTATGCTGAAATAATCCCTGTAAGTCCCTTTTAACAACTCTGATTATGTTGCTTATTTTCGCCGGCTTATTACAATGTCCAATTATATCTCTTTTATTAATATGTAGAAAGGGACTTGGTTTATTCTTTAATTGAATAAGCAACACACTTTAAAAATCTTCCTGTTTAAATAAACCTTTGAATTTCCTAGGTGTCAACATTCTATGAGTTGCTCTTAAACAATGGCTATTGCAGGCATTGACACTCAGAAACATATCTTGGGCTATTACACGTCAAAATCAAAACATTAATCAGGCAATTACCTTTCTTAAATAAAATTCACTCGTAAAATTAAAAGTTGTTCGTGACAAGCATCCAATTGTCAAAAATACGTATTGCTCCTATACTATCCAAATGAGTATATACACGAATTAATTTTAATACAAGATATATCATTGCTTATTTTATATTATTTAATGCACACTTATTCGTTAAAGAAATAAACGTTTACATGCATTTTTGTTGACATGCTTTGACATGAGTCATACGTTTTGTTTTGAATGGCGATATGTAATATTCCTATGACATTGACGACCAATTTATTTCTGCCTACAGCCCATCTCTAGTTTAATCTTATTTATTGAGTCTTTTACTTACTTGTGGATTTATTATTTTGTGTCTTCAGAAACGATATGAAACTTCTCCTACAATAAGGGTCAAACCCGCGACTTCCCAATCACTAGTTATGTAAATATACTATCTAATGGACTCTCGATTACAAATAATAGAGTGATTAAATATGATTTTAAACGGCCAGCAATGTTTATAATGTTGCATTCTGGCAGCTCTTCAAACGAAAATTAAAATCAGCTTTTTTACATTTAATTGTTTGACAAGGAATCACGTTAAAAGATTCCCTTATTCAAAAGTCAGCGTAAGTGAAAATACTGTTCTGTTCAACGAAATTCTTATGACCCAAATAGCAATTTATAAATATGTTCATCAGATGGGAAAAATGAGTGATAACCGCAAAATATGGTGCCAATTAAAACTTATAACACCGGTTTACTAAGAATCCTTACGATTCGGTCAATACAAATATTTTATGCATATTTACCAGAGTTTCATTTAAGATTAAATCAGCAAAATTTTCGTCGAATGTTAATTGTAAATGTTACCAATGTTTCAGTAGGCTCAACCGCATTGCAATTAGGAAGACATCATATGAGGAGTTTTATGTGCTCAATTCAAAGATATGTTGAACGAATATCGAGGTTATGTGTTCGTCTGTTTTCATCAGTGATATACTTGATTATCCTTACACACGTAGGCATTCCGATTAAAGAGTTTCTTAAGTAACGATTGATTTGTCTGCGATGCATGGTTTGGGATATTGGCTTTGTCCTCTCTTCGTCACTCTTTTAATGTTCCCGGAGCGACTGCTTATTAAAACATCATTGTTTCCTCGTAATATGTGATTCATGGAACAATACGGAGGTCAATGTTTATAAGAAGTACTTCATTTTATAAAAGAGTGCAATCAGCAGAACGGTGTGAATTAAATGTGTACACGTACCAGCCTCATAAGTGTCAATAGACTTTTTACAACTTTCGGATAATGCCATTGCCATTCAAAAGAATGTAAGTTTATTTTTCGATTTGTTTCCTAATATATACTGATGTATCGTAAATCATATATTTACATCGCTACAAAACAGTATAACTGTCATTTTAATTTATGCAGCATGAATAAGTATTCCACCTTTCACTGTATACCTTACAACTGCGTCACGGGACTCGACTGACAATACCTTAGTATCCCCAAAATAGCAATATATGATTAGAAGTGCCATCCTTCATAAAATAAGTTAATGTAACACACCCTAGTCTAAGTTATTATATTCGCCCTAGTGCAGTTAGTTGCAGACGTGGTTAATCAGTAATCAACCGTAACACTATTTCTCATTATTGTCATGCAAATGACATCTTTCATACAATATTGAGCGTCAGTTTAGGCATAAAGTTTAGGCATATTTCATGCAATAATAAGCGACAGTGAAGGCATTGAGTTTCTGTAATTTCTTAAGTACTTTGGTTTTTAACAAAATATTTTCTTCAATAGCTGAAGTAAATGAATGTCTTGCTCGAAGACCCGTGTATTGTAAGGCCTGTAAAATCAGCTTAAACACCCAATGCTTTGCATTGACCATTCAAAGGCGATGACCAGAGTTTTGTTCATTTGCGTTTGTCCTGTGCTATTGTGTCGATTTGTTTGGGCAATTGGAATATATAGAGGTACTCGTATTAATGGTATCATATCGGTGCTGGGCAAGTATGTTTCTTTCAAAAGTGTATGGTGATGTTAACATGGCATACCATGCTCAATGACGTTGGTTATTACCCAAATAACCAACACCTATCAGTCAATTATCTCGTGTATAACATGCATTTATATAATACTTGTCTTTTTTTGTGAGATCATGTATGAAAACTATTGTAATGAAAACTCAAACATTTTATCAAATACATACACGAGTGCGTGTCCGTTACGTGAACACACATTTACCACCCTCGGAAACCCGATATGCCGTGAAAAGTTGGACGTGCTTGTAAAAGTTTCCAATACATTTTGCTGAATTTCGTTGGGGTAAGTTAATCCAGTTCTATAATTGTTTAAAAGCATTTTTGAATTAAAATATCTTTTGGTATATGCAAAGGAGGTATTATCATGTATGTTTGAAAAATTCTGGTTATTATTATTCAGGATTTATTGAAATATGGCTATTTGAAGTCGACGATGCAGGGATTTGTGCCCTATTTAGCACTTAATTTACACATTCCTTTAAAGGTATGCCAGTGAAAATGTTTTTGCATCGAAAATGATATCAACCAATGTCCCCCGAGTAACATATCGCCAGGGTTTCTTAAAACAATTCGTATTGGTGGAGAAATTCGACTTAACATTCAACATGTTGATGAAAAAAATTATATGACCCGGTGCAGTGCAAAGATGTCAAGATATGACAGGAGTGCAGTTCATTTATAAACTTAAAAGCTCACTATTACAGTTGATTAATGCCCACTCTGATGCATTTTAGATCATTGTCATTGAACTTTGAGGTTTCATAATTATATCCGTTCTGAAGCTTAGTTAATTGCCAGCTTATTTGTATATATTTTATTTTTTATTGTTTGACAATCATTGTAAATGTAAAGCAATTGATTCATACAGGTAAAAATATACGTCAGTTAGGCAATCTAAACCTTTATATTAATATTTTCTGCCTATAGTTCCCAATCATGGGTAGACTTTCATAAATTGAACTAAATTTGGATCAATGATACATGACTTAAAGATGACAGCTTTGCAAACATCTCCGACAATACACGTGTGTCAATGTCTGTTTATTTTCGTTCTTTTTGGTAATGATATATGCAAAATGCAAACATAAATTTTCAAAACCCAATCCAAACCTCCTTCTTATGTGTATTTGCATAGATAACACGCAGTTCTCATCCAAGCCTTGAAGGAATATATTCAGCCAGATTTCAGAAAATTATAACATTTAAAACTAAGGCGTACTTTCCATTTGAGCGTTAAACGCATATTGAGAGAAATCGTCAAGATTTCATTTAAATTATATAGCTCTGGTCTTTTATCACTATACTCATTAAATGACGTCATAGTATGTGTTTTACTTTACAAGTCATTTTAAGTTTCACGTCATGGATATAAGGTATTTATCGTATTGAATATTTAGTACGACATAGAGTTTGTTTGCAAGTCGCGTAACCCACTAAAGGTAGATTATTAGCTAACGGCTCGCGCACACATGTCGTGAATCTCTCCGACCCTGCTTTTCTCCTCTGTGTCTGTCTCTATCAGTATCTGTCTGTCTTTCAGTCTGGAGTTCCTAAATAATATCAGAATGTATAAACTTTCATAAGGTGTATAAGCTATGACAGTCAATGGGGATTGAACAATTGAGGGAGTCCAGTGCAAGTGTTCGTTTTCGACTTAAGAGTATCATTTACTCCACAATTATTTCAAACAGTAACCAAATAAGTATGAAAAGTCTCAGGGCAAGGAACAAGCATGCAATGCGCATAAATCAGCTGTATTAGTGATCTTTTAAGTTTATAAATGAACTGCACTCCTGTCATATCTTGACATCTTTGCACTGCACCGGGTCATATCATTTTTTCATCAACATGTTGAATGTAAAGTCGAATTTCTCCACCAATACGATTTTTTTTTGAGAAACCCTGGCGATATGTGACTCGGGGGACATTGGGTCATATCATTTATTTTCGGTGCAATTTTTTTTCACTGGCATACCTTTAAATAAATTTGTAAATAAAGTGCTAAATAGGGGACAAATCCCTGCATCGTCGACTTCAAACAGCAAAATTTCAATAAATCCTGAATCATAATAACCAGGATTTTTCTAACATACTTGATAATACCTCCTTTGCATATACCAAAAGATATTTTAATTCAAAAATGCCTTTAAACAATTATAGAACTGGATTTACTTACCCTTACGAAATTCAGCAAAATTTATCGGAAACTTTTCCAAGCACGTCCAACTTTTCACAGCATATCGGGTTTCCGGGGATGTTTACATTTCGAAATTACATCGATTTCAAGAATTAACATTACGAACGCACTTCGAACGCTGTGAGAGTTTCACCTCTTGCTGTATATCAGCTCGTTCTCCTAAAACAAATGTTAAATCAGTCAAGTCGTAGGCTACATGTGAGGCTGGACACTATGGCTACGAGAGAGAAGTCTGTGATTGGGGCAAACCACATGTGGTTCAGCCTCAAAACATAATTGCAATTAGGGCAGGTCGAATGTGGTAGGCATCTTATACTGCTGGCCGAGAAATGCAGGTGAATTGACTTCCATGTCTTGCCATGATGATGGTGCGTCAAAAGCAAAGCAAATGATGACGTTATAGTATATTAAATTTCATATGAGGTTAACAAGAACATCTTAAACGACAAAACCGCAGTGAGCGCACCTTATTCGCGCTGTGAGTGCATCGTGTGCGCGCTGTAGCAATTTCTTGTGCGCATAAAAAGAACATCGCGTCGGTAATTAACGCCTATGAGTACGTAAAATAAATGAATACAAAGTGCGTAGAAATGAGGTTTCCAACATAGTAGAATATCTTATATCATACATAATATCTATCGATTTTTACCAACTTGTCAATTTCTTCTCTTTTCCGAAGCAAAATATAGAGAATATATGGTTGGTAACTTAATACAATATTTTGTTGGTGACTTTTGATAACACATGATATCAGACGAGTCTGATAAAGTAAAATAAGAAACATTAAAACGGAATGAATTGCAATAAATATGTTTGATAACCAACCTACATATACCATGATTTGTATTTTTTATCTGCATATTTGATATTAGCTTTTAAAGAAAAATAAATAGAAAACATTTACTTTATGTATTACGATACATGTTATGTATGTTTTAATATTGTAGTAGGCATTGTTTAATTGCTTAAGTTTCTTACAGCATTTTTATTTATATCACACAATTTTAGATTATTAATCCTTTTATTAATGCTTCATAAAAGTATCAGCCACTCTTTTTTGTTATCAATTTTATGTACATATATATGTTTTGTACAACACCATTGAATATAATTATATAAATAGGCGTTTCATCAAATTAGCAAGTTTCAAGTTTCAAGTTTCATGTTCATGTTTCTTCTTCGCGCTAAAATATGATTTCTTCTTTAGACCAAACAGGCATGTTCTACTTCGTATACTGACTTCACATCAACCAAACCTATAGTTTTATTTTACATGTATGTGATTTAAAAACTACAATCTAGTTCCTTTCAACAAATCTGTTTTTATTTATACTCCTGCTACTTTTTTCGCGGCTGAATAAGGAAAGGGGATCTAGTTATGCATTCCTTATTTAAGTCAAATAAGGAACTAGCATTTTCTTACTTAAAAGATAAGTTTTAATGAATCAATTTGCTGCAATAACGTTGGGCTAAGTATGAGGTTCGAGCTCCATAAAAGCGATTTAAACATCAAATGCTTTGCACTAACCGTTGTAATGAGGCAACAACAGTTTTATTTTATATATGCGTGTTTGTGTTTGTTATTCACCTAGTGCTTTGGTCTTGTTTCATACTATCGCCACTGATTACCTGCCATAAACAAAGGGTTTGTTATTCATCTAGTGCTTTGGTCTTGTGTCAGACTATCGCCACTGATTACCTGTCATAAACAAAGGACAACAAGTTGTTTCTCATTCTGATGCTGCTGATGATTGTCTTTGGTTAGATTTGAAACTTTTTCATATTTTTAACAAAATTTAAAATACAGTCAAGTGGAGACTCATTTATTCAGTTGTTTCAAGCACATGGTGTTTTTTGTGTTTGTCTTTGGTATGTCGGTCTTGACAGCCCCACACTTATGAACGACGCGTGAGTGCAACTATTATTTCCCTTTGTAACATGTACTTTGCAATAATTTTGTCAGTTCTTTATGTTAACACAACTGTTCGTATAATGTGTTTTTCGAAACATGATGTTTTAACTGAGTGTGTTGCTTCTCTTAGCCTTTGTCCTTTCCATGGAATGTATTCATTGCCTTGGTAACCAACGCTGCTGATGCATAATGAATTTCTGTACCCAATGACTTTAAGTTGCTGTATGCTTTAAATGTGGCATGCTAATATCACACATTTTATGTCCTGTTTTATTAGCAAGATACCAGTGTATAAAAAAGTTTAGGGATCGCGAATATATTTAAGAGTTCGGTTAACAACCGGTGAATATTATCAAGTAAGGCACCGGACTCTCAACAACTGTGAACGCCAGTTTGTAACTAAGTGCTGTATGTTACTTGAACATTTTGTATTGAAAGTAGTTAGACGTTTTTGACGAGTAAATAAATCAAAATGAATTTTAACAACATACATAATTTGGCAAGATTTATCAACCGAAGGTTGTCCGGAAGTGTTTCAACAGATGACAGGCTCAAATACTGCGCATGGTATGTTAAATGTTGCGTAAGTGCTTGCAGTAAGTTAGTACGTGATTTATGTTGCGGAGACCGAGTTAAATCATTGATAACACAGCTTCGTAAATATGATATAAGGTACTGTTTTATTTATAAAACTTTATATGCGATCTTATGTTTCAATTATTTACTGTTGTGTTAGGTAAACAAGCATTGTATCAATTTGCCTTGCTTAAAATCCAGTAGCTAGCATTACATTTTCAGCACAACTTTGTCTCTAAGGTCAGGAAAACACCCAGTTTAAAATCCACTAATAACATCAATATTCGTGTTTAAACATGAATTAATATGCGCTTCTGTTTGCCTGTTAATGTGTTTTAAGGGTCCACTTCATTTACTATTTAATTGATATCGCTGGAAAGACGACTCGATTGAAGCCGTTCTGAAAATAACACATTTATTTTAAGATACATATTTATAATAAGTTTGGACTAGGCCATACATAAAATAGAATGGCTAAGAACATCAACAAACACATCAAATCATTAATATCGTGGTGTATTGGAAGTAATCTATTGGTTATTATAATAATTGACTATATTCTCATCAATTTTAACAGAGTTTTAATTTTCTCGTAGCTAGACTTAACGTTTTAGACGTACTTTTAAGTAGGAGTTAATTCAAACGGATGCTAAAACTTATAGTTTACCCCTAGAAGGTTATTATAAAAGGTATAACATTATATTTTTGGATATTTCTAGTTCTTTATGTTTCAAATAGAAAAAATACAGCATATGTCATTTTTTTATATTATTTTATTCGTTAGAGAAGAAACGCGTATATGCAGTTTGTTAACATGATCAAATGGTTTGCTGCGTCAAAAAGAAAGGATTCGAGCTTACATCTCCACATCTTCTTGACACTGTAAACTTAAAGAATTACTCTTGAAACATATCATAAAAGAATTACTCGTGATATATTAAAGCCTGGGTAAAGCCCCTTTTAGTCAACTCTGATTATTTTGCCTATCTTCGTTGGTTTATTTCAATGTCAATTTATATTCCTTTTATTATTATTTAGACAAGTGATTTGGTTTATTATTTATTTAAATAAGCACGACGATTACACAAAAATGTCCCTGTTTCTTCTTTGAGTTTTCAAAGTGTCAGAATTATATGGTGCCCTCTAATACAATGGCTATTCCAGGCATTTACATTCTAAAATAAAAATTCCTTGGGCAATTACACTTTGAGATAAAAATGGCCAATTTAGTGAATAAACAAGGATATTTAAAGCAAACCAGGAACGACAACAGCATGATATTTTGCAAGCGAATCGAAACTTTGTCCGGTGAATTATAGACCTATACATATGAGTTATTGTATATCTTTTGGACACTTTGTAATTTTAAAAGAATTGTTCATGACACTCATCTTGTTGTCAAACAATTGTTATTTTCCCTTTAATATCGGAATGGGTATAGAAAAGATGTCGTAAAACAGATCGTTATTGAATTTGCATTATAACAAGATATGCCATTGCTTATTTTACATTCTTTAATGCACAATTATTCGTTGCAAAAATTAATATTTGTATGCATTGTTTGATGACATACTAAGACATTTGTAATACGTTTTGTTGCGAATGGAGATATTGGGTTATTTAAATGACATTGACGACCAATTGTGGCGTGTCCTGAGAAAACTGGACAAAAAGAATGTGCGTAAAGTGTCATCCCAGATTAGCCTGTGCAGTCCTAATCAGGGACGACACTTTCCGCCTAAACTGGATTTTTGCTAAGAAGAGACATCATTTAAACGAAAATTTTTATAAAAGCGGAAATTGTCGTCCCTGATTAGCCTGTGCGGACTTCACAGGCTAATCTGGGATGACAATTTACGCACAAGCATTATGCCCAGTTTTCTCAGAACACGACACAATTTATTTCTGCCTACACCCCGTTGTTAGTTGAATCTTATTTATTTAGCCTTTGGCTTACTGGTAGAACCAGTATTTTTTGTCTTCAGGAACGATTAGAAAATTCTCACACAATAGGGATCAAACCCGCGACTTCACAGTCACTAGCTATGTATATACACTATCTTATAGACTCTCAATTGAAAATTATATATTTATGTGATTTAAAACGGCCAGATATGTTCATTATGCTGCATTCCGGCGGCTCTTCAAAGTAAATAAAAATCAGCCTATTGAATGTAGCTGTTTGACAAAAAATCACCTTAAAAGATGTCGTTATTCAAAAGTCAGCGTAACTGAAAATAATGTTCCGTTCAACGAAATGCCTATGACCCAAATGCAAATTTATAAACATGTTCTTTAGATTAAAAATATTGGTGCTTACTGCAAAATATGGTGCTTATAACATAATTACAACGAATTATGACGATTCGGTCAATACAAATCTATTGCTGTGATATGAAAGTGTATTTACCAGAGAACTCTTTAACTCCTTCAGTGCTGGAACCGAATTTTGAAGGCCTTTGCAAACAGTTTTTATCCAGATGAGACGCCACAGAACGTGGCGTCTCATCAGGATCCAAACCGTTTGCTATTCTGATAGTATTCTTTGAAAAAAAATCGAAGAAAATGCTAATTTTAGAAATTCAGCAGACGCCATTTTAGCAGACGACAAATTTCCCAGCATGCAAAGGGTTTATATTAAATAAGCAGTTCTTTTGTCGCAATTGTATTGTTAAGCAAACCAATGTTTTAATAGCCACAATCACGTTACAGTTGATAAGTTAACATTTGAGGAGTTTTATGTGCTCAATTCAAAGATATGTTGAACGAATGTCGAGATTATGTTTGCGGCTGTTTGCATATATGTGATAGATTTGATGGTCGTTGCAAACGCTGGCTTTCCCATCAAAGACTTTCTTAAGAAACGATTGATTTGTCTGCGATGCACTGTTTTGGTTTCTGGCTTTGTCTTCACGTCGTCACTCTTTTTTATGCCCCATGAGCGACTGTGAATTAACACATTAGCATCTACTGTTTCCTCTTCATCTGTGATTGTTAGAACAATACGGAGGCAATGTTTATAAGAATGATTTTATGTTATTAAAATGTGCAATCAGCAGAACGGTGTGAATTAAAGGTGTGCACTTACCAGCTTCATAAGTGTAAATAGACTTTTTAATATTTGTGGATAATGCCATTGCCATCCAAAAGAGTGTAAGTTTATTTTTCGATGTGTTTCCTAATATATAATGATGTATCGTAAATCGTATATTGACATCGCTATTCAACAATATAACTGTCATAGTAAATTGTACAGCATTAGTAAATCTGCGCCTCGGGAATCAACGGATAAATAGCCATACACAAATCAAACTTGCAAAACCGGTTTGTTTTCTCATGTCCGTAACGCGGAGTACTAACAAGTCCTAACTATGTTTCAAACAAACAAACAACAACACTGTTGTGCGATTTGCGAGAGAAGCATATAGACAATACAAAGTACAATGTATAGTAGGTTAAATATCAAATTCAAATTCATGCATAGACATCGCCTATGCCACTTAAGGTATCTTTCTAAAAAGCATGAACCCTTCTCCACATAAGTGGCTCCACTAACTTTCATGGATTGCGTACCAAAGCCAAGTTAGGATACAACTAGTTGCAATTTATTATCCCCACACTTTTTGAAAAAAAGGTGGGGATATTGTGGTTATCTCCGCCGTCCGTCTGTCCTGGCCAATATCTCCTCCTACACTATTAGCACTAGAACCTTGAAACTTACACACATGGTAGCTATGAGCATATGTGCGACCCTGCACTATTTGGAATTTTGATCTGACCCCTGGGTCAAAAGTTATGGGGGTTGGGGTGGGGCCGCGTCAGAAATTATCACTCATTTTTTAAGGTTATTTTACATTTACTTCTTCATTTCTACACCGATTCACTTCAAATTGATACTGGACCTCTCTTATGACAATACGGTCAATCTCAACCATGCATGGCCCCATTCCCAACCCTGGGGCGCCCCACCCACATAGGCCACACCCACCAAAAATTGCCATTTACTATAATTTCTTCATTTCTACACGGATTCACTTCAAATTGATACTGAACTTCTCTTATGACATTAGGGTCAATCTCAACTATGCATGGCCCCATTCCCAACCCTGGGGCGCCCCGCCCACATAGGCCACACCCACCAAAAATTTCCATTTACTATAATTTCTTCATTTCTACACGGATTCACTTCAAATTGATACTGGACCTCTCTTATGACAATACGGTCAATCTCAACTATGCATGGCCCCATTACCAACCCTGGGG
>VMBQ01007941.1:16844-42267 GCA_007657795.1 Dreissena rostriformis
TCTGCTCACTTCCGGGAGCAATCTTCTGGGCTCTATGTCCACTTCCGGGGACCATAGCATACAATTTCTGCTCACTTCCGGGAGCAATCTACTGGGCTCTATGTCCACTTCCGGGGACCATAGCAAACTCTTTCTGCTCACTTCCGGGAGCCATAACATACCTTTTCTAGCCGTATGCAAAGCATTTTCTTTATCATAAAAAATCTTACTTACGTCATGTTGAACGACGGAATACTTATCCGGTTTCTCTTGAAAACCAACTTCCGGTGGCTTAATGTCTTAACTTAATGTTAAATCACAATCTGCATTACCTGTTTCGTTTAAAGAAACACTGGCATTGTACCTCCGTGATTTTTACTGTGTAATATAGTATTCACTTCCGGGAATACCTTATCTCTTTTCGTCAATAATCTGTTCACTTCCGGGAACAGGTTGCTCTTTTCCTTAAGATCATTTGCATTCCAATTTTATCATTTTCGGGTCTCAAAGACCACGAGTACATACCTTTAATCTCTTCGTCAATGGAATAAAACAAATTGAAAATAAATTTGCGTTTTTATTTTATGAAAATCGTTAACTTGACTGTCATTTCGCCTATCTACATTAAAGCTACAACTTTCTATAAAACCTTCATAACTTGTGCTACTTGCATCAGCAAATATATTAAACAAAAACAACTGATTGTGTTTTAAATCTTTTCCACTGTTGTTTAAGTGCCTAGTGTTTTCTTTCCAGAACGTAAGCTCGGAAATAGCTTTCAACGTTACAACGTTACAATAACGGGAGCTTTCCAACTAGCTCTGGTATTTATGCTATTGCATATATGTATATATGTATTGTTAGCCCCTAACTTTATTTCCAATCACTCTCTAAAAGGAAATTATCTGCCCTACACGACTAGCTATTTACTGATCTTATTGGTACAACTTTTTCTTTCGTTTGATGCATTTGATAGATTATCGAATCAATACTTTTTTTCTAACCTAGCTTCTCTGTTTTTAGTTATGAAAAACTGAATGTATGCATATCGATCACATCTCTACTCTCTGAGAAGGAATCAAAATACATTTTTCTTCGGCCAATTAACATACAAACTCGTCGAGTCACTTGCATATAATGCTTTTTCATATTCTACATTACACCAGCATCCAAAAGCATATAACTATTTTAAGTCAAGTTCACGTAAGAAATGCTATTACACCTCTTTTTAATTTTACCGAGTTTTAGTAAATATATGATCGGCTGTTTTAGTGCCGAATAGAAGCTAATAACAACCTAACTTATTAAATACGACTGTTAGCGTATTAAAAACATGTTAAATGCCACGTAGGCTTTTAGTCTACTTACCGATGAACTTCCGGTATCAATTTCTCCACTATGATCTTTTTGATCAATTTCTATTCTAGGATCATTTAGATCCATTGCTTCTTTTAGCTCTTTCTATACGTTACCGTTTTCCGACGGAGAAGGAAACTTATAACCGCAATTTTCTACATCTAAAATGTACCAACTATCAGTAGCCTCCTACAGCTTGACCACATGGACCTTCGTTCCTTTTACCGGCGAACTTCCGGTATCAATTTCTATACTATGATCCTTTTGATCTAGTTTTATACTAAGATCCTTTTGATACATTGCTACATATTTTTCTGTACGTTACCGTTTTCTGACGGAAAAAGTAAACTTATAACCGCAATTTACTACATCGAAAATGTACTTACTATCAGTAGTCTCCTGCTACTTGACCGCGTGGGCCTTCCTTCAACTTACCGGCGAACTATACTAGGATCCTTCTGATCAAGTTGGACTTTTTGAACTTTCTGTACGTTACGTTTTCCGACGAAAACGAAACTACCCATTTTCTGATAACGGGGTTCTATACATAAACAACTTATCTTATTGTTCGAGCTGTTCGCTGAACATCCAGCTGCTCCTTTCCGATGAACCGGTTCGTCACATGCGAAACATAGTCCTGTGCGTTTCAATGATAATTGAGTTTCAGCCTCTTGTGTTGCGATGTTAGATGAAACTGCCGGCTTCCGGTATGGCCCGTTAAGCGCGCTGGGTGACGTTATGTTTCAGCCTTTTTATTTGCCATCGCGTCTGCCTTGTATTTTTGCTGCAAATAACTTTACGTCATCAGACTCGTAAAACATTTACACATATACATATTTTATGTATACAACACCACAAAGAATATCAATATATTCTCCAGTAAGTTTGAAAGAAGTGTTTACCATTAATGACCTTCTGTGAATTTTCGGTCACGCGCCATCAATAGTTATAGTTGTACATTGATCGGCTTTCTCTAGTGCTAAATTAATTGTTACTTGAAATTTACATCGTTTCTACTTCGTTACTTTTTCGTTACACTCGATACTATGCTCGAGAATCAATTTAACGGATTTAACAGATTTTCGTTTCTTTTAGCACTTATCTTTTCCATGATGCCTTCCAAATCTTGCAGCATCGACGCCCTGTTTTCTGCTAAAGTGGAAACTAACTTTTCACCACCAATATTACATAGTTAAATAATCGTTATAATGTGTAAGTCAATTTTGAAGTGCACGATGTTGCCACGTTGACGCCTTCGCTAGAACTGATTTCTATCGCTATTTATTTCTATAAATAGCCATACACAAAACAAACTTGCAAAACCGGTTTGTTTTCTCATGTCCGTCAGGACAAAAGTACTCCGCTATACGATGTAACGCGGAGTACTAATAACAGTATCCGATAGCAATATTTGATTAGAATTACCATCCTTCATAAAATAAGTAAATGTACGACGCCTTAGTCTACGTTATTATATTAGCCATAGTGCAGTTAGTTGGAAACGTGGTTATTCATTAATTACCATTAATCAACCGTAAAACTATTCCTCATTATTGTCATTTGGCCCTAGCGCAGTAAGTTGGAAACGTGTTTCTTCATTAATAATCATTAATCAAATGTTACACTATTCCTCATTATTGTCATGTTAGGGACATCTTTCATACAATATTAAGCGGCAGTGTAGGCATTAGGTTAAGGCAAAGTTCATCCAATATTAAGCGACAGTGAAGGCATACTAGTTTTTGTAATTTCTAGATTACTATGTGCTTTTGCAAAATAGTTTTCTTTAAAAGCTGAAGTGATTGAACGTCTTGATGAATTAAGTGGAAAATGCATTTAATGTAGAATCCTTAAAACCGGCTTTAACACCCAATTTTTTCGTTGACCTTTCAAAGGCGGTGACCTCAGTTTTTTGTGTGTTTGTCGTCTGCTATTGTGTTGATTTGTTGGGTCACTGGTCAATTGTAATATATAGACGCAGTCGTATTGATCGTGTCATGTCGGTATTCGACAATTTGGATTATTGTTAAAAGTGCTTACATGGCATACCATTATTAATCCCGTTGGTTATTACTCATAAACTAACACCTGTCTGTAAACAATTTCGTTCCTAGCATTTATTGAAATATTGTTTATCTTTTTTGTGAGGTTATTTATTGGAACCTCAAATTTCAAATTTCAATGTTGTGCTCATAAGTAACAACTTCATGTACTTAAATATCAAATGAGCCGCTTTGTAAGAAATATGAACTTAATACATGTGCTAAAAGTGTATCCCCAGATTCAGAATCAGAGACAATACTTTCTGCTTTCTGATTTTTTCCCCATTTTATTAACAATTCGCATATTTTGAGACCATCGTAATTATTTTTCTCAGTTGACAATATATTCTAACACTATGAAAAACACCATGCGAATTATTGAACTAGGATTCAACTTAACGTCACAATGATGCATGTATACAACTATCGTCGAGTGAGAAGCCACATGTTAACGCATAAGTTCAGACCGTTATCTTTGTATTGATCCGAATGCTTCAAGTGTATGAAAAAAAAATGAACAACTCTTCCGCAAGAATACTTGACAACTGGATTGACGCTTGTCGTATACTCAATCCTTTCACAGTTATCTGCGTGCAAAAGACATATATATATTTGTATGGATTCCGTATATTTTAATTTAAGACATAGTGGGTTTCACTTAATGAACACGATTAGTTCATAATAAAATACGTGCGTGGTATTTGTTTTGAATTCATTAGAAGTGCAGCTTGTCTAAGCGTTGGAAGATATGTTCGGTCAGTGCTATCCGGGTGCGAGTATAAGAATATTGGGTGGAGCCAACGACAGCCCGTTGTCCGAGAGAAGGGGTTCCATGCTTTCCATCCGCAAACCCTGTGTGCCCAGAAGACGGTAAGATATCGCTAAATAACGATTATGTTGATGCTTTGTCTCGCCAATTACTCCTCCGCCTTTGAGACATAAAAAGACTAGCAAACATGATTTTAACTTTGAATGTTTTATTAATATTTTACTTAAGCACTTACAAATATTGTATTTTTTTATATAAACCAAGATAACACTTTAGGACTTGCACAAGACACGTTTTATATAAAATAAAGCCCCATTAACACTCAAAATCAACGAGTATTCCGTAAACTATTTCGTAAAATAAAGTTAACCCATATATGTATATATGCGTTGAATATATTTTCCCACAAATAACAAGAGAAGCATTTTGTATCTTGTTAAATCTATGTTACCAAACCACGTCTAGCGTTGATATTTTGGCTATTGCTATGAGGAACACTAATTTTTTATTGGTTAACTTTATTTTAAGAAATATTTAACGAAATATTCGTTGATTTCGAGTGTAAATGGGCCTTTAATTAAATCAATTCTTCGCTATAAAAAAGGATTTCTTTTTCTAAACAAAGCTTTTCAAAGAATTATGAATAATACGTGAGATGATTTGTCTAATTATTTCTCGTTTATTGATTGTCGTGGTCTCGTAGCAACGGTCCTTGGATAAATGATTTATTATGGAGATCTACCGATTCCTATTACATATTTTACTTAAAGCTTTTAGCTGCCACATGTTATTACTGCACTGTAGCCTGAAATCAAGACACTGCCTTCCGAAAGTAATCAATGCATTTTATAATGGCATACGTTATTTTAATTGTAAGCTTAGTGCGAACGGTGTGTTCTAACTCAGGTTAATCCAGTAGCACCACACGTTATCTGTTGTATCAAAACTGTACGATTTATAAGTACCAAATCGTTATTTTATGGTCTTCTTTAATGCATTGTGTTGGTATTTTGAGAAAATATTAACGCAAAGTGTTGTTTTTTTTACATTTTGTGGGACTGAAGCTTTACAAATGTATTAAGTCCGCATATAAATAACATTGTCAAAAAAAGATGCACGCAAAGCTAAAGTTTCTTAAAAACAGATAGTACTAAGCACATATACATCTTGTTAAATCTATGTTACCAGACCACATCAGGAATTGCAAGTTTGGCTATTACTAAAAGGAACACTGATTTTTTTCATAGTTTAACTTTATTATACAAACTATTCGTTGATTTCGAGTGTAAATGGGGCTTTAATATAAGTTATTTGGATACTGATGTTAATTAACACCTAGTCTCATTGCACGGTGATAGGGCGATTACCACAAGAAGAATCAATTTACAACACATCATGGCATGCGTTATTGAATATAACTGTGATGTTTACATGTACACGTGTTAGCTAGTTTGCACCGCAGAAGTATGTACAAAGTATGTAAAAATTACAGTTATATTGAATAAAGCATGTCATAATGTGTTGTAAATTGATTCTTCTTCCATAAAATACCGTTTAACAAAAACAACTCTTTCATTTAAAGGGTTTAAAATCTGCAAAAATACGATTTTTCGCGTTATGAAAGTCACTTCTTTCACGAGATGCTCAAACTGTTTTCACTATTTTGAAGTTTAAGGCGACTCAATTTTGATGCGGTAAACGGCAATTAGATGTAAAATATATACTTCGTTTGGTGGAATATCATTTTATTACCAACTTACCTTCTTTTCTAGGTTTTTTCATTGATTTCTGGACTCGCCAACAAGTTTGTGGTCATGTTTTTGACAGAATGTGCTTTTGTCAGAAGTATAAAATTTCGACGGTGAGCGGAATAGTTGTGGTCATCGCCCTATCACCGTGCTGTTATTGACGATGATTTTCTGCAGATGTTACTTTTTTGTAACAAAAATATCGCACACTCGTGCGCGGAAAGAAACCAACGCAACGTTTTGCTTTTCAGTTGAAAACAGGAAGCAATCAAAAAACGTTTTCAAAAACTATTTTTGTTTGTCATTTCAAGTGCTTTAAGTGGTTGATTAATACAAAAGCAGTTCGTCGACAAGTGTGTTATTCATGTGAACGCCTTCATTTCTGAAAGCTTCCGTCAACGTTGTGAATTATTTTGGTACATGTTCAGCAACTTTTTATTTATTGATATGGTTTAATCACTATTCGCTTTCATTTTTAAAACTAATTGTGAATGTTTTTATATGTTTTATTTTCAAAACAAATTGCTAAAAGTTCTTTAAAACGGTTAAATTTCTGTGATTCAGTAAGCACCATATTGAATTTCTTTAGTTTTATGTTTTAAAATTAGAGAAAATATTGAAAGCGCAATTTACAGGGCAGTAAGCTTATATCCGGTTGTTGTTTAAATAAATAAATAAATATATATATATATATAAAACATATGCATTCCCTTGCTCACAGATATTCAAAACAGAAAAAAATCAAAGGATCATTTATATTTCATTTCATTTAAAAGTTATGTTTCCATTTAAAAGACATGTGATCAGGGGTCTTGCAATTTATTTTAGCTCCATTAGCTTGAGGCGAACGAAGCTCGTCTGTCGTTTAGGTGTAATTAAGATTTGAAACGACGTCCATTATGAAATCGAATATGCAGTTATAACAATATATGGTGAAATGATTATTTCTTTATTTTATTTTTTTAATTTAATGCCACAATTGTGAACCACCACTTATACATTAATTCTGAAAGTTCATTATTTTTCAATAAATGTGTTGATACATATACACAAAACCACGCACCATATCTTGATATCGATTGGATGTCAATAACAGATGACAAGGCGTTTGATGGCTTTGACGTCATAGTTCAAGGTTATCTAATCTTACTTTTTTACAAGTCCAGTGGAACATCAAGGGATCCGAGACAAACAGTAACAGGTTTTAGAGCAAATCGTTCAGTTTTTTGAGAAGGCAGATCACGCAGGACATTTAATAATATTCGAATGATTAACGAGACGTATATTCAAATTTAAGTGGAAATGCAACGTAAAGGTTTGACGATTCAACGAAGGGCAAGCTTATGTCAATTCTTCAGGATCCACAGGTATAGACATGTTTAAACAAAAGTTAAGAGAATGAGTGAGTTCATGTAAATTATTAAACATTTATGGATTTTTATTTAACTGAATTCAAAGACGCCCGAATCTGTTATGTGTCTTTATGTCTCTAAAACAACACGTTGTAATAAAACCAAATAGTTCAGAGATGCACACAATGGATATTTATAAGATCTGAACGCCGTGGGACTTTTTCAAATTTATGTCAAAAACGTTTTAGTTAATGTTTTTTTTTTTAGCGTTTTTCGGTACGAGTACTTATTTTGCTGTCAAAACTGTATGTGTGTGTGTTTGTGTGTTTGTGTGTGTGCCAATTGTTAAACCTTCATTTTAAAGGTTTTAATTTAGGCCAATTATGTTCTCGTATTTTGTGTTATTATGCAAAAATGGTCAAGTGTGCGTTATGTGTGAAAAATATTTCTCAAACGGCGAAGTACATTAACGATAAAGTAAAAATGATGTGAGGAGAATGTTTATCCCACTTTTACAGCGAATTCGGTTGATAAAAGCCCTGTTGATTGAATTTATTATATAATACACGGCTCGAAATGACGTCATTTTTTCGACAAAATGACGTCATAAATCCAGCGAAATCATCGAGTAAAACTTATTTTGTTTAAATAAAAAGGTTTACTGAATAAAAAGTGGGATACATAGAATAATAGGTTAGTGTTGATTATAGATCAGGTTTATCATGCTCGGCACGAAAACGAAAAAGCACTCGCCAAGGCTCGTGCTTTTTGTTTTATAAGCCTCGCATGAAAAACCTGATCTAAAATCAACACTAACATATTACTCTCTATATAATACAGCTTAATGACGATTTAATTTATAGAATATAATGGAGAGTTAAAAAAAAGCGCTTTATTTCACTTGCCTCAAAGACAGTTTAGTGTATTGCAATGCAAAGCTATTAAATAAATTTGGATTTCATTTGCTTTTTATTACTCTAAGATCTTATAGTATAAGTTACTTATGTTTTGTTAAATTTAAATTAATTAATGCATAATTACTATACATAAAAGGTCTCATATTCGTGTAAAATTGCGTTATGGTGGTATATTGAATGTCATGTGTTTCGGATTACAATCTATATATATTTTCCTACTTCACAAAAATACAGCTTAGTTTCAATTAAAATCAGCTTAAACTGACATTTGAGTAATACTCGGGAGCTGAGAACTGAGCACAATCATGTGTTTATGAAAACATATGGATAGTTTTCAGTTTTAATTCTTCGCGAGCAGTCTAGGTTGTTTTTAGTAAATAAAGGTCGCAAAATGGTAATCCACTTATGCGTTCATTAACTAGCAAAAGCAGACCTGTTTCTGTCCGCTTCAATAGACACAAAAATGCATTGGGTTTTATCTATGTTATTACACGAGTTTAACTTGCATTCTTAATTATTCGTGATACAAAAAGTGAATGGCAACATCGACCACTGAGCAATTATAGTTAACCCGGCAAGGCATTTACAGTACATGCGAATGATAAGAGGCCGTGAGAGTAACCAGCCGTCATTTTATTGTTGTAATGGTAAAGATGTGGTGATATTTCCATCAGACGCCGGAATAATCATAATTAGATTACTTAGCCCCAGTTGCAGAGTGAAATGAAATATATGATAGCGTAAGTCTACTGGTTGAATATAATATTAAAATAATAAAAATGGACCTTGATCTGGGAAAAGGGGGTTTAATGCATGCGCGAAAAGTGTCGTCCCAGATAAGCCTGTGCAGTCCGCACAGGCTAATCAGCGACAACACTTTACGCCCAAACTAGATATTCGCCAAGAAAAGTCTTCTTCAAACGAAAAATACAATAAAAGCTGAAAGTGTTGTCAATGATTAGCCTGTGCGAACTACATATGCTAATCTGGGACGACACTTTACACATATGCATTAAACCCCCTTTTCACAGAGCGCGGCTTCAATAATCTGGATCAATCAGACATTTCTCTGTAGTAACCGATATTCGCATTTCGAATGCAAATAGACTAGCTATATAAAATAATCAGAAATGATTGCCTGACAGCCATCGCAAAGACGGCACATAGAAAGAAGCGAGATAATTTGACTTGAAGATATGTATAAAGCCTCTGATAATGTCAGGATACACACAAATTGCTCCTATAGCAACACTTCTGCGTTAATAAGGCCATATACTATTGCAAATGTGGTGGCACCAACAGAAAGGTCTTCAGAGACTTCAGACGTGTATGAAAAGATTTACTCATGAATGTGCTATATTTTGGAAAATCCCAGTCTCTGTGAAAAGGGTGTTCAATGCATGTGCGTAAAGTGCCGTACCAGATTTGCCTTTGCAATCAGCACAGGCTAATCAGGGACGACACTTTCCGGCTAAACTTGATTTTTGTCAAGAAGGGTCTTCCTTTAAACGATGAATACAATAAAAGCGGAAAGTGTCATCCATGATTAGCCTGTGTGGACTGCACAGGCTAATCTGGGACGTCACTTTACGCACATGCATTAAACCCCCTTTTCAAAGAGCGAGGCTCAAATTTGCTTCTACGAATGTATGTATTGATCGGCGAGGTTATTTCACAGATCAGTTACTCACTTATTCCACTAGAGTAGGTTGTCAGGGCCAATATTCTACACTTGGGCATTAGACATTGCACTGATCTATATGATTATAAGATTTATGGATATCTTGAAGGAATACAATTGAATGAAATCACCAGAAGCAGCTCATAATCTTGCATAGGGTATACACGTTAATAAATATAGGATCTTGAATGAGTGGTCGTTTTGTATTGAATTTATTAAACAAGTCATCTAAATAAAGATAAAAACGAGGCTTGGCGAGTGTTTATGCTTATTTAGATGACACATTTAATAAATTATATACACAATGACCACGAATCTTAGATTCTATTTATTACATGACCAACAAATTTTCTTTTTATTTTATGCTCTTTTCACCGTTAATTTACATTGTAAAAGAGTTTAACTGAAGAAATTCGCTGGAATAATGACGTCATTTCGTCAAAAAATGACGTCATTTCACAGTTATATAATTAGTGTAATAACACCCGTGTAATAAACAAAATTGAGCATTACGATATTTCACTCCCGAAGCGTATTTCATGTTATAAACTGCTTTATATTATTAAGTCGGACACTCGGTAATAACGGATACAAATGTATTTTAAACTAGTAATATATTTTCTGATGTGTGTTTTATTGTTACGTATAGTTATGATATCCGTTTGATTGTCATCATATAAAGATACAAATATGGGTAAATAACGATTAAATTATCTTTGAATGTTAACAACACTGTGGGACCCTTAGTTCATGTTCAAGTTCAGATTTATATAAAATATAACTTTAAACAGGAGTGACGACTTTTCACATAATACACCCGTTTAAAGGTCTGCGTAACATGATCTGTTAAGCATGTTTTAGTTTGTTTTACAAAGAGCATAATGCATACTACAAGAAACACGGAAAATCCATGAAACCAGGTTTAAAGCTACATACACACATTTTCAGTGCAATACCTCCATACAAACTCAAGTGCTTGATCGGAAACCGTTTTTCTATTATAAGTCAAAGTGATCTTGACCCGACCAGCCCCAAATGCAATAACAAGCTAGGTCTCTATGTAAGATATCTTCAAACACAATGCGAATGCTACGCCACAATGAAAACTGAAGTTATTAATAAGAAACTGTTTGTCTTTTTTAAGTAACAGTGACCTTGACCCGACCAGTCCCAAATGCAATAACAAGCTAGGTCTCTATGTAAGATATCTTCAAACACAATGCGAATACTACGCCACAATGAAAACTGAAGTTATTAATAAGAAACTGTTTGTCTTTTTTAAGTTACAGTGACCTTGACCCGACCAGCCCCAAATGCAATAACTAGCTAGGTCTCTATGTAAGATATCTTCAAACACAATGCGAATGCTACGCCACAATGAAAACTTAAGGTATTGGTAAGAAACTGTTTGTCTTTTTTTAGTTACAGTGACGTTGTCCAAAATATGATCCCAAGCTACTTCTCAATTTAGGCTTTCTATGTCCAAAGTTTCATAAAGATGTGTTAATGCAAACGAATGTTTTAAGCCCCAAACCACCTGTTAGACACGCAGACAACATTAAATTAGCAAACTCACCATATTTTAAATGTTCTAAGCGCTTCAGACGATCCGGCTGATTATCAAGCTTGGTCGAGGTGATTTGCCGATAAATATTGTCGTTACGTTTCATGATAATACGATTAAAACGTTTTGAGTATGAGATCGAACATTGTTTATTTTGCCATTTGTTTACAATTCATTTCCGTTACTCGGAAGTTCTTCATTCGATTTGGCTGGTTATCAAACTTGGCCGAGATATAATGCCAACAAACAGTATCACAAAGTTTTATGATGATTCAATTTAAATTGTTTGAATTAATGAACGGCCATCGTTCTCATAGGTACCTTGCTAATTCAACATCAACCGAAATACGCATAACAAATTCCATCGACGACATATATAATCAAACGCATAAGCAGAGGAACACGTTGGTAACATTAACGCTCTGCTGGGAAATACAATAGCACATTCAATTGAATTTCAGCTTTGACTTTTAGTTGAAAAATGAAACTAGTTAAAATATTATCACATGAATAATAAATACATTTTTACCAAGAACAATAAACATAAACTGAACAGATTACTTCATTGTACAAGAAAGCAGATGAAATGTGCATGTTATAAGATCATCAATCAAACTAGACGTCCCCTTTGTATAATAAATACTATAGCAATTTTAGTTAGATTTGTATTGCACCCAGCAACAACATTTCCAGATGAAGCAAGCTTACAAGTTAACCTATATATATCATGTGACGGTACGGTATGGACTGTCTTTCATTTAATATTATTGGAAGCCGTGTCGTCTTGTTCACTTGCAAACGTTTCACGGTGTCTCTTTGGCAGTAAATAAATGGGCTGTCATCTGCTATGAAAAGTATCGTTTAATTGTATGCGTTGCTTTAATCGATGTGCGTTTGTACTCGTAGAAAGGAATTTTATCCAGAGTGAAACATATAAGTTTAAAAACTTGACTCAAATGCCAGGCAAGAAAGCCTGACAAAGTATAAATATATCTACACAACTGCATTGTCTAAGTGACTTGCCAGGAAATGAACGCCAGTGTGAGGTAAGAAAAAAGTCGTGATTAACTTCATAAAAATATTATTTATAATATTAATTATGATGATATATTTTATAAGCACTGTGCAATGTAAGTAAATTAGATGTTTCATTTAATATCACGAGAATCTATACTTAAAATAATATTGACCTGTTACAGACTGACAATGTAAAACTGTACGAAATCTGTCCATTTTTGTCTGTTATGCTTGTAAATTGAGAGCTGACATATATTATCAATAGTTTCACTCAACGTACTTTCATTTATTTATCTACTTAACATTTTTATTTTTTTTCTTAACAAACAAAATACGATAAAGTTTATACAAATTTGTTGTATTATTACATCTTTCTAAAGAATAAATTGATTTTGTTTCTGTTAAAAATTCTAAAAAGTTTTTGATCTTGGTTCTGTTAAAAAGTCATTGACCATCTGTGAATATATTGTGTTGTAATATGTGTGCACTCATTGGCTTAAAGCCTTATTTATATTGAAAACAAACTTTAAACTCTACTTAAAATGATAGTGAGAATATCTTTACAGTGGGTCATAACATATTTCTTTTTTTTTTTAAGTTAATAAATGCAACGAAGTGCAGCGTTTCATATAGATCTACCAATAAGACTTAAAAAAGTACCTGATGTTTTTTTTTGTGTAATAAACGAATAGCATCGATAATTATAAAGTATCATATGATGTCAGTGACACGTTCGATTTTGTGGAAATATTTGTAAATGCGTATTAAAGTTATTAAATTAGGAAATAAAATGTATTGTATCGTTGTTAAAGAAACATTGGTACAAAAGCATGTTTAAAAGCAGAAGAGACATGTAAAGATAATAATTACTGCACGGGGTACGTATATCAAAACGTCCTTCTTTGTGTATATGGTTTATGCGACTGTGTTGCACTTCTGAATGAGTTGTGATATCAAAAAGTTCGTATTGAATGAAGGTATGATACATTTTATATCAATGGAAACAAAAAGTTAAACTCTTTTAATAAAAAAAACCTATAGAGAATCATATAGAAATGCCAGAAATATTGTATAGATGTTATAATAATTATTGTAAAAACAATTGCGTAATTTTTGGAGTGACGCATTTTTAGCATATCTTTTCCGGCCATAATATGAAGGCTTTGTTATAAGATGTAGTGAAACAAGGATATAATCGAATATTATTTTACGCATTATAAATACATCATATATTTTGAATGTGAAACATTTCAATGCATAATAGTAGCCCCACGATGTTAATGCGTAATAGTAAAATTTGACATAATGTTGAGATGATTACATTTTTTATATTGGCCACAACGTCATACACGTCAGATACGCCACTCTTAATTGTAATTGAACACCCACTCAGAACCGCCTGCCATGATGCAAACATCTGCTAACATTGATTGGTAATTATATGATGTAGCTAATCCAATCCACATAAACACTCTGTCGAAATCACATAATGTCATACTTTGTGAATTGGTGTTTTGGTCAAATAAATGACAAATGTAATACTATATACATATTAGAGTTAAGAAATTAAATTCTTATTTGTTCTGATTGGTACACGTACCCGATATAATCTGGGCATTATCTTAAGTCGTTACTAATATGAGATGTTTGAACTTCTACAAATTCCTACATATATGCAATAGATTTCTCGCTGCTGAAGAAAGTCAGGAGCGTGTTCCAAGCACTTTAGTGTACATATGTACAATTGCCTTTACAAGCTGCATGCATGCATACATTTTGAATGTGTTTTCAAAGGTAAAATAATTGGTACCACTTTCTGAACCGTTATAACATGTTTGTAAATCATTGCTTTTTATGACGAGATTGGTTACAAGCTATCCGCTATACGTTTTGCTTTTGTGTTGTGTCACGCTGTTGGACCATTAGTTACATGCAATGAATAAAGGACCACGTATTATATATAATAACATTTCTCTCCTGTGCGATAGGTGAGGTTGCACTTCGTTTTCAGTTGTTTCGAAGTCGCGAAAGCTTCAACGTCATCGTTGTTTATGTCAGTAAAGCAACTTTCCGGTGCAAAGTTGATATCTTCACCGATTCAATATTAATGGAACTGTGATGTGAAGTTCATCACCACGCACACAAATAATTCAATGTAAGTCCGAGGAAGGTCCTTATCCTTATTCTCGTCATAACATCAGTATAATTCTAGCGTAAGGGCATATTCCCAAAAATCTTATCGCTGTTAATGAGATTTGAAATTAATTTCCCAGCAGTATTAATACTTATTTTAATTTTGATATATAGAGAATAACAGGTTACTGCCCTATCGTTTTTGTAATATATCAGGTGAGGCTGAGAATACAAGTACTGTTTTGTGCGAGCCTGATATATTACAAAACGATAAGGAAGTAACATGCTTTTCTGTTTATCATACCTCCATGTCGCCATTTGAAACAAATAATGAAATAGATTCGCCTTGACGTTTTATTTTCAGGGGGAATGAATATGTTGTATGATGTTTGACGTGTTAAGCATGCGCTCAATATTTGTAAAATATGTTTTTTTGCTGTTTTTATTCATTTTGTGTCTAAAATATATTACATCTTGGTATCAAAACGTTTGTTTTATTGAAACTGATCCTCTTCTACCGAAAAAAATGCTGACTATAGTTAATTCCGAGAAATATGATCTACCTCCAAACATTTAATGATATAAACCCTGTTGACGTGATAAAAAATATATCATGCACCTTTGTATTAGGCAGATATCGATGTAGTTGTGTGATAAACAAGTTATCTCACAAACTCAATATGGTCTCAATTAGGTCTTATTAAATTATTCTCCTTTATTTGTACATCACATCTGTATTAATTCACTCCTGTGCACTGGCATCATGTAGCTCAGTTGTTACAACGGCTCTAACAGTAATTAATTGCGACACAGATAGAGTTAATTTGAAACTGTGAATCTAGAATTTCCTCTTGGTTTATGAGGTTCTCTCTGTCAATTTTGTAATGAAGCATATATTTTGTTTATTTACTCTTACTTTGCTGTTTCCTCTTCATTTGGGCAAGACAGTCATTAAAGTCATTTTAAGTAAAAGTTGAGATCTTGGTTACATAGCACAAGGAAAAGGATTTCGACCAAAACATCTCTTACACCGTTTTAGACGTTACCATGTATACTAAAATTCCTTACTAGTATCAAGTCAGCTATTGCAGTTAAGATATGTTTGGTGTAAAGACAGCCAACAACCTTACTGGCATCACCATAAGAAGGCCACGTATACCTTAAATTCGGCCTTTAATAATTGATGATTTTTTTTAAATTTAATTTTCCGTAGTAAATATAATTATATGTAACAAATATATTCATGCACCGTCTTACAGTGTCTTTCTGATCGAGAATATTATTTGCGTTGATTTAAGTGGGTTAGAAAGTGTATCTGGTTAAGGTTAGTGAGCACACATATAATTTTGTTATGAATGTTAATACTGTTCTGAATTCTTTACTATGAACATATGTGTGCATACGGATTAATGTCTTGTGCGATGCTCAGCAGCAATCATAATGACCTGAACTTTGGGCGTGCGTATTATATAACGAGATAGTATCAGCAAAACATAATGTAATTGACTCCGGCAGCCATGACGGTACGGTAAGCAGATTGAAATCGTTAGATCCCAAATATATAGATTTGATTTTCACACACTGTTGTCTCTAAATATGTATAGCTTTTGAATATTTTGCAACGTTAATCTCGGTCGCCTTGGTGATTCCAGATAATTTTGTTGCGTAATTTTGGCAAGGCATTTGCTATCTAGTCTATTTAAGAAAATAATTGCTCCTTGTTGTGATTAAGTGTAGGTTTCAGTTAAAATATATAATATGGGAGTGCATGGTTACTGAACGTGTATGCATACTGTATCTAGCATACGTCAATTGTTTAACACTCGGATAGAGCCAATAAGGAATGTTTCGGATTAAGTCTATTCGGCTTTCATTCAAATCCAGTAAGCGAAGGTTAATATATATACTCGTGAATATAAAGTATCTATCCTTACGGCATTATTTTCTTGAAGCGTATTGATAATCTTCTTTATGAGTTCTTTTCAAAGGGAATAATTTTTCTAAATTTATCAACATCTAGTATCAACAAAACATTTTCAGAAATGATGTATCTGCGATATACAGTTGTATTATGAAAACCTACCTCTTTAAAGCACCTAAGCAAGCGTGTGCTTGAATCTACAGAAAAGATCACTATACGTTAAATTCGATACTCGAATCAAGCTGTACTATAATTAAATTTCAAATCTTTATTAAAGAGCATTATTTGATGACGCAGTCATAAGTAAAGAACGATATGCCCATCATCAACAGATGATAACAAGTAGTTTCACGTCAATAGACAGTAATTCAGAGCAAATGAAAAGACATATATTTCCGCTATTCTCGTGTTTCTAATAATCGTCTCACAATCCAGCAACGAGCCTATTATTTATTACTTGGGTATCTATATATGATACGTGCCTGACAGTAATAAATAGTATAATATGAAGTACTCATCAAAGATTGAATCACATACAAAAAAAATTCTCAGTGGAAACCAAAATCGAAAGTTTTCACAAAGCCTTGTTATCAAATAATTATAATTGCTTTTAAAACTGTGTTTTTTTAGAAATATTTTAGCAAAACGTGTTTGAATAACGCAGCACGTGTCGCCACTAGAAGGTTTAAGAAACAGGATTTGTTTTGCAATTGAATACATGGAAAAATAGAATTTCTGGATTGACTTGGGTTTGATCATATAAGGAACTCCATAAAACATGTTAAAATATCCAATCGTTTGTATTGACCGTTCTATGGCGGTAACACCGATGTTATTCATTGTCCGTGGTTCTTTTGCGCGTTTCATATGTTTGTGTGTAAACATTTTGTCATGTGTCCGACTGTCTGACAAATGGTCTCTTGGCATAAATAAAGGAACTCGTACTATGATAAAGTTTCTCTGCGGTTGATGCTGATTCGATGTAACATCTTACAGCTCTAATAAAACAAATACGTTATTCATTCACAAAGATCTGCGTACATGTGAATTAAATAAATAAGAACGCGGAAGCAACCTACCTAACGAGATTTATATGGGTATTTACAAATGTCGTTTCCCATTTCTCTAGACCAAAATCAATAATTAACATTGTGGTCGGAAAAGCAGAAGAAAATAACTTTGATACCATAAAATCCTTGGGTTTTTATTCTCGCTTTTTAATTCTGTGTAACTAACATGAACTAAATTAGCGTGTTTTACGGTGAGACCAGTCTTTCTCAGTTGTACGTCGTCTGTCGACAACAAACTGTCCTTGGATTTTGAAGATAATTTAAAGAAGGGATACTTAGGCTAGCAATCACAACATTCGTTAAAACGATTGATTATACACGGCTTCATTCAGTGGGGCCTTCCTTTAAAGATATTAGTTATTAAAATGCAACAAGAGTGTTAATTGTTATTAGAATACAATGTAAAGAATTCTAGTCCGTACGTTTTACTTTATGAAAGTATGATTTAAGAATACTCAAGAATATAAACTCTTTTTTCAGAGATAGTACTTGAGAGTTTCTTTTTACCTATAAATTCAGCCTAATATTGGAACAAATATTTTCCATCCCTCTTTTTCGTATTAGTTGAATTACGCAATTATTTTCCATAAACATATTTTAAATTCCATCTTGTCCATCGCGTTGTATGTTTAATTTCTAGGATGCAGCGGTATTTGCAAGATCTAACATCAGTCTACACCTCTTGTTGCTGATAGATTAAAACGGAAAAACATGTTTTCACGGTATACTCACGATTTTTGTAACCATATCAGAAACTAATCACGATGAAAATAAACTTTCCAATGTATCTAAACTGTTAACTGCGTTGTCTTTAATAATAAGAATAATAGAAAGTATTGGTCAAAGATCAACAGAAGAACACAGGAGTCGAAGATGCCTTTCGACCTCTATACGATCAATTGCTAACTTATTGATACAACCGTTATTCTACATTAGCCTTAGGTGTTTGACAGAGTGTTTTTAATCACATTCTAGCAAACAGTATTGATATTGTTTGGTCTACTGGTTTTATTCATTTGGTGTTTCATTAAGTCATTGAATAATGTGCGGATACAACATCTGAGTAATATGTTGTACTCCAATTATGAAAAAAAGGATTGTCCCTTAATTGGATACAACAAATAATCTGAGCGAATAAGCCTTTAAATGTACTTTACACATAAATTGCATATTTGTAAAATACATTTTTTTTATTAGAATTGGCATTTAAATTGTAATGAATAATTAACAATATTAAGATCTTCTGGTGATATAGTTCTTAATTCCACGTGCGTTTATAGTTGATTTTTTTTAATCCAGCTCTATGATACACCTGTGCAGATGTGCATGTTTGTGTGTGCTATGAATATTACCTCTGTATGGTTCTATGTTTGTACATTCATTTAAATAATAAACGAGATTAAGTTAATTAATTGTCTTTGTTTCACCTTATTATACCTGAAAAAAAGTAACAGTCTGGATGCTCTGGTTTGCATTCACCCATTGAGTAGCTGATTTCAATTGTGATGCCATGAATACATGTTCATTAACGCTTAAATGGTGAAGTTGTCAAAGATAAAACAAATCCCCTACAAGATACATCCTTCACACTATTGACGAAACAAATGTTTCCTTATATGGCATAGAAGGAAGATGTAAAATTAGTGTCACGACGTTTGATTGCAAATCTTGTAACCAAATGCTCAATTCGGTTTATTCCTCTTCCGTAATACTGTAAAATGTTATCAAAATATCGGTTTAAACATATTTATTCCAAAATTTGTTTACAAGATAAGCAACAAATATCTGAAGTTTATAGGATTGGAACGTAAGCTAAGCTAGAAGGGTTCCAAAATATTGTTTCCAGATCCTGACAAAATCGCAAGAAAACAGTTTTGGTAAATGTTATTTTTCAACGTAAAACGTAACTTTTGTAAATGATATTTAGTATTGGAATACAAATTCGTTACTTAGGCTTGATATTATGTGAAGGAGGTTCGACACGTGGATCACATTTTGAAAGCACACTTAATAAAACAAACGTTCTCCATAGTAACCGATCATTAATCCCCTGTCTAAAGATCTTTAAATGTCTCCTAGCACGATCTGACAAAAAACAGCAACAAGAATAATTGTTGTCATGGAGATTGGGCTTGCACTCGTCTACCATGTTCACACTCCCCAGTCACAGTATAAAGGCCCTCTGCAAAGACACGATGCATTGTAATTGGTAAGTTCAACTGGTGGACTTTTTAAGATGTACACTACTTAACGTAACCTTAACATCTTCACTTTGTAAATTTCCGTTTCTATGCCGATACGGAAACAGCAAAGACAAGTAAAGGAGTGTTTTGTTTTTAAATGTCAAATTCTTCACGCAACTGACTCAATTTTACGGAAATAGATCAATTTCAGTTGTTGACAATTTTACTGAAATAGATCCATTTCAGTTGTTGACAATTTTACTGAAATAGATCCATTTCAGTTGTTGATAACTGTGAAAAAGCATGTATTAATAAAAACATCTGTTTTATTTCTTTGCGAGCAGTCTAAATTGTTTGTTAGAAAATAAAGGTCGTCAAAATAACAATCTCTTTATATTTCTAGTTGTTTCGATTTTTATTATATACCTGTTTAATGCTTTTAACAAAATACTGGTTGTATCAATCGTTGAAATAAATCCAGTATAATGCTACTCGCTGTTTCCGATTCCGTATTACCATACTAGCCGGACTACTTTCTTCGATCCATTTAATGACGTCACATTTTAATGGCGTAACATTTAATGACGTCACATTTTATTCATTGTTTTGTCAGTTTTGTTTAAGCAAAAAAATACAATTGATTACTGTTTTCGTTAGTTGTTGTATATAATAAAAGGAATATTACGCTAGTCAATTGTTCCTATTGTTTGTGTCAGTCTCGTGGCATGCACTATTTCGTATCACACTCGAGGCTCCGCCTCTCGTGTGATACGTCATCACACAAGCCACTCGACTGATACTAACTCTTGGAACAATTGACTAGCGTAAAATTCCGTTTGTATTCATTGAAAAGCAAAAGCAGACCTGTTTTTGTCCGCTTAGATATATGCATTGGTTTTTATCTATGCATTTTTAATTATTCGTGATAGAAAAGAAAATGTTACAGTAAATGCACATGCTAAGGGCCGTTAGAGTACTACTGTGAGACGACACTTTACGCACATGCATTAAATCTCCTTTTCACAGAGCGTGGCTTAACTATGTCGATCAATCAGACATATCTTTGTAGTAACCAATTTTCTCATTTCGTATGCAAATGGACTAGCTATATAAGATAATCAGGAATGATTGTCTGACAGCCATCGCAAAGACGGCACATAGAAAGAAGCGTGATAATTTCTCTAGTGAAGATAGGTATAAAGCTTCTGGTAATGACAGCATATTGCGATGAAGGATATTAACGAATTGCTCCCATAGCAACTCTTCTGCGTTAATAACTTGTCAATAGCCAAGGCCATACACAATTACAAATGTAGTGGCATTAGCAGATAGTTCTTAAGAGGCTCCATACGTGTATGAAAAGAATTACTTATGAATGTGCTATGTTTTGGAAAATCCCCGTCTCTGTGAAAAGGAGGTTAAATGCATGTGCGTAAAGTGTCGTACCAGATAAGCCTGTGCGATCCGCACTGGCTAATCAGGGACGACACTTTCCGCCTAATTAGATTTTTCGTCCAGAAGAGTCTTCCTTTAAACAAAGGATACCATAAAAGCGGAAAGTGTCATCCCTAATAAGCCTATGTGGACTGCGCTGGCTATCTGGGAATACACTTTACGCACATGCGTTAAACCCCTTTTTAGCAGAGCGAGGCTCAAATTTGCTTCTACGTTTGTATGTATGTATTGATCGGCGAGGTTATTTCACAGATCAGTTACTCACTTATTCCACTCGAGTAGGTTGTCAGGGCCAATAATCTACACTTGGGCATTAGACATTGCACTCATCTATAAGATAATGAGAATTATGGATGTCTTGGAGGAATATAATTAAATAAAATCACCAGAAGCTTTTTTATAATATTCCATAGGATATATACGTATATAAATTGCTTTTTGTTATTAAACCGGACACTCAGTCAAAACGGATACACATGTTTTATAAACTAGTAATATATTTTCTAGTATGTGTTTTATTGTTACGAATAGTTATGATACCCGTTTGATTGTCATCATATAAAGATACAAATATGGGTAAATAACGATTAAATTGCCTTTAATGTTAACAACACTGTGGGACCCTTAGTTCATGATCAAGTTCAGATTTATATAACATATAACTTTAAACAGGAGTGCCGACTTGTCACATAATACGCCCGTTGTAAGGTCTGCGTAACATTGATCTGTTAAGCATGTTTTAGTTTGTTTAACAAAAAGCATAATGAATACTACAAGGAACACGGAAAATCCATAAAACTAGGTTTAAAGGTACATTTACACATGATCATTTCAATTCCACACAAACTCAAGTGATTGATCGGAAACTGTTTTTGTATTATAAGTAAAAGTGACCTTGACCTTGACCCGACCAGCCCCAAATGCAATAACAAGCTAGGTCTCTATGTAAGATAACTACACGCAACATGCGAATGCAACGCCTCTATGAACACTGAAGTTATTAATAAGAAACTGTTTGTCTATTTTTAGTAACAGTGACCTTGTCCAAAATATGATCCCAAGCTTCTTCTTAATTATAGCTTCCTATGTCCAAAGTTTCATAAAGATTGGTTAATGCAAACGAATGTTTTAAGCCCCAAACCACCTGCTAGACAGCAGAACATGTTAAATTAACAAATTCAGCATATTTCAAATGTTCTAAGTGCTTCAGACGATCCGGCTGAATATAAAGCTTAGTAGAGATATTATGCCCATAAATATTGTCTTTATGTTTCATGATAATACGATTAAAACTGTTGGAGTAAGAGATCGGATAAGGTTCATTTTGCCATTTCTTTTACAATTCCTTTCCATAATTGTGTAGTACTGCAATTTGGCTGGTTATCGAACTTGGCCGAGATATGATGCCAACACAAGTATTCACCAAGTTTCATGATGATTGAATTTTTTTTTTGAATTAATGAGCGGACATCGTTCTCATAGGTACCTTTCTAATTCAACATCAACCAAAATACGCATAAAAAAATTCCATCGACGACATATATAATCAAACGCATAAGAAGAGGAAAACGTTGGTTACATTAACGCTCTGCTGGGAAATACAATAGCACATTCAATTGAATTTCAGCTTTGACTTTTAGTTGAAAAATGAAACAAGTTAAAATATTATCACATAAATAACCAATACATTTTTACAAAGAACAATACACATAAACTGAAAAAGATAACTTCATTGTACAAGAGAGCAGATGAAATGTGCATGTTATAAGATCATCAATCAAACTGGACGTCCCCTTTGTATAATAAATACTATAGCAATTTTAGTTAGATTGTTATTGCACTCAGCAACGACATTTCCAGATAAAGCAAGCTTACAAGTTTACCTATATATATATATCCATGTGACGGTACGGTATGGGCTGTCTTTCCTTTAATCTTATTGGAAGCCGTGTCGTCTTGTTCACTTGCAAACGTTTCACGGTGTCTCTCTGGCAATAAATATATAGGCTGTCATCGTTTAAGTGTATGCATTGCTTTAATCGATGTTCATTTGTACTCGCAGAAAGGAATTTTATCCAGAGTGAAACATATAAGTTTAAAAACTGGACTAAAAATTCCAGGCAAGAAAGCCTGGCAAAGTATTAATATATATACACAACTGCATTGTCTAAGTGACTTGACAGGAAATGAACGCAAGTGTGAGGTAAGAAAAAAGTCGTGTTCAACTTCATAACAATATTATTTATAATATTAATTATGATGTAATATTTTATAAGCACTGTGCAGTGTAAGTGAGTTAGATGTTTTATTTAATATCACGAGAATCTATACTTAAAATAATATTGACCTGTTACAGACTGACAACGTAAAACTGTACAAAATCTATTCATTTGTGTCTGTAATGCTTGTAAATTGAGAGCTTATATTATCAATAGTTTATCTCAATGTACTTTCATTTATCTACTTTATATAAAGATTTTTTTTCTAAACATACAAAATACGATAAAGTTTATACAAATTTGTTGTATTATTACAACTTTACAAAAAATAATTGATTTTGTTTCTGTTAAAAATTCTGAAAAGTTGTTGATATTGGTTCTGTTAAAAATTATGTAAGTCATTGACCATCTGTGAATATATTGTGTTGTAGTATGTGTGTACTCATTGGCATAAAGCCTTATGTTTATTGAAAAAAAAACAACACTCTAAACTCTACTTAATATGATAGTGAGAATACCTTTACAGTGGGTCATAACATTTTTTTTTAAAGTTAATTAATGCAACGAAGTGCAGAATTTAATAAAGATCTACCAATAAGACTTGTAATAAACGAATAACATCGATAATTATCAAGTATCATATGATGTTAGTAAAACATTAGATTTTGTGGAAATATTTGTAAATGCGTATTAAAGTTATTAAAATATGAATTAAAATGTATTGTATCGTTTTTAAAGAAACATTGGTACAAAAGCATGTTTAAAAGCAGAAGAGACATGAACAAATAATAATTACTGCACGGGGTACGTATATCAAAACATCCTTCTTTATGTGTATGGTTTTTGCGACTGTATTGCACTTCTGAATGAGTTGTGATATCATAACATTCGTATTTAATGAAGTTACGATACATTTTATATCAATGGAAACAACAAGTCATATATATAAAGACACGGTAAGACGGTGCACGAATATATCTTTTGTTTTGTATATATGTCTTTTTGAAAGAGAATATGATTTGAATTGAATCTGCTGTATTACATTTCTGTTGAATTAAAATTGTTTAAGTTATTCGCATATGCTAACCATTTTGAGTTCGAGTGGGTTGGAAAGTGTATCTGGTTAAGCTTCGTGAACACACACAAGAATTTGTAATGAATGTTAATATTGTTCGGAGTTCTTAACTCGGAACATATGGATCAATGTAATGTGCGACGCTTAACAACAATCATGACATAACAATCTGATCTTTGGACGTGCGTATTCTAAAACGATATNGAGTCGACCACTCTACAATCAATTCCTAACTTATTGATACAACCGTTATGCTACATTAGCCTAAGACTTTGGAAAGAGTGTTTTATACACATTCTTGTTGACAGTATTGATATTGTTTTTTCTACTGGTAGGCCACTTAAACTCAACGCAATTTTGTATCTGAACACATGAGAACTAGAATTTCAATATTTACTAGGATTACTAGTATATCAAATTTGAAAACAGAAGCTTTATTAAACTGATTGTAACCCCCAAAATCGCTACATGTACCTGTATGCACAGGTTCTTGTTGCGGGTTGTTTTCGTTCAGAGTCTTGTGTTTTTTGTCTTGTGTAAGAATGTTCGGCAATTCGTCACTTGCAATAAATAAAGGACCTCGTGAAACTGTGTACGTATTTGATCGTAAGGCGCCCTGAGTCCAATAATAATGTGCGGATACAATATCTGGGCAATTAGTAAGGAGTTTATGAAAAATAAGCATTGTCCTTTTATCCGATATAAAAAAAAGAATCTGAGAGAATACTCTTTTAAATGTTGTACTTTACACAAACATTGCATTACATGTATTTCTAAAAGACATTATTTTCATGTGAATGTGCATTTAAAGTGTAATGTCAAATTTACAATATTTAGATCTTCTTGCAATTTTATTTGTTCTCAATTTTACGTGCGTTTATTGTTGAATTTTCTTATCCACCTTTGAGATATACATGTGCATATTTGTGTGTGCTCTATATA
>VMBQ01007942.1:0-23391 GCA_007657795.1 Dreissena rostriformis
AGGGCCCAGCACCTCATCTGTGACCTCGTCAGGGTCAGGGGCTACATATACACTGTATAGTACATGTGTTAAAAGCAAATGAGCCTCATTCTAGGAAAACTGGGCATAATGCATGTGCGTAAAGTGTCGTCCCAGATTAGATGTGCAGTCTAATCTATGAGGATACTTACCGCACATGCATTAAACCTAATTGTCCCAGAGCGTGGCTCGTATTGTTGCGTTCCGAGCGAAGTAAATATAACTTCAATGGTAGTGTGTAACCTTCAATATCGACACACGACGTTTCCGTGTTTAACAAAATTTATTCATATGAACATACATTACTATGGAACTACAAGTTCAGTCAAAATTGTCATTCAACACACGCATTACAATATCAGCATACAGTATCTTTGCTTAACATTTAATTCGTTTGAAAATATTGTTTACAAATTACATTGCGTAGATATCAACTTAGTATTTAAACACTGCGANCCAAAGCCATGGGCTATCTTCCCAAAAAGGGGAAAAAAAGCCCTGAATACATGTTTTCTGAATGTTCATGTTTAACATTTTTATAAAATACAAAATCAAAGACTTGCGGGAGTATTTTAAATACTCCCGCAAGTCTTTGATTTTGTATTTTACTCATCAGCTAAAAAAGTCATGAGTGATATACTCTTTATCTTAAAAAATTATCTGGAGCTCTGTACACACGTGCAGACATGTGGTGTCACGGGCATACCCATAAACCCTTTTAATCCACACTTTGGACATCCCTTCCCATTAAGCGAATTCTTCGTGCCTTTATCGCGGATGTTTTTTCCAAGACCATTATCTTGCTGAATTATCACGTATTTTTTGTGTTTTTATTTTTAAATCATAAATACATTATAAGTTTAGGAAATGTAGAGAACACTATTCAGATTGGAACTATTTAAGGATTATAAATTAATTAAAGCTCCATGTTTTTCATGTTGATCATTTTTAGTGTTAATTTCGATTTTATTAAGAAAATTTAATAGATAATGAGATCAGTTTAAAGGGGCCGTCCATAAAGTATGTCACGCTATTTTTGACCATTTTTAACCCCCTCCCCCTGTCACAAACTGTCACACATCTCGAAAACCCCACCCCCTATAGTATGTCACACTTTCGAACCATTTTTTAATGGAACACCTAATTATTATTTAAGCTAAAACACATTTCACTATTAAACTGTATTGAAAAATAGCATTTCCACTTTTAAAAAAGAACTTAAAATCACAATATTAAAATGACTTTAATAATAGAATAGTTAATTGTCAATAGTTTTCACAGTTATTCATTGATGCAGTAACTCAATCTAGATTGACTTTTAAAACAAAATTGCAAAAATTCGACTTGACAATTATGTAACACACATCATTTTATATCTGCTGCTTTTTTATTTACAATAGGTGAGNTGGATTCCATTATCACATACTTCTTGTAGTTTTAACTTGCTCTATGGATTTCCACAGTTTTATTTCAGAACCTGTAAATCTAATTTGGTAAGAAATATAATCAATGTTCAAAGGTTTATGCCTTTACTATACGCACACAGACATCCCAGACATTGATACCTAAAACGCTTAGCAACACTGTGATCTGTTTATCATATTGCATACGAGCAACGTCATGCAAAAATTGGTCTTATGTCATTTTCCGCATTCGCACAGTCTGGTCAGGAGCTTAGCTGTCCACTATATAAACAAGCATGGTTTGGTGGTTTTATAAGCAGACAGGGTATCTCCTTACCAGACTGCATGAATGGGCTGGCTGGTTTGGAGCTACGCTGGCCGCATATAGCATAAGACCCATTTTTGCATGACACAGCTCATTTTGGTGTTTCACACTATTGCATACATCAACATTTATAAAACTGAGTCTTAAATTAAGCTGACCAATAATAGCCTAACTAGTAAGGTAAAGTTATTAATGTTATCTTATGAGGTGTTTTGTATTAATTGGAATTAGAATGACCATTATAGGTGAGAAAATATTGGAAGAACAATGTGTGGATGAAACAAACCTTACCACTGTCTTGCACCAAACTAATTAAAATGTCTCATTTGATTATTTTTTCAACCTCAAAACCATCCAAGGCCCACGATCCGAATTTCATGGAACAGTAACTGTTTAACACATCGAAAACTACAAATTCGACATTCATTGTGTACGTTCTTTTATATATAGCCAGTGGTTCTCATATAAAAAGTCCTGTGTACAGAAATGTGGCCTTTGTAAATTACCAATGCAGGTGGTACTGTCTCTCACTAACCATTTAACATTGACCAAAGAAAACAAGACCATCTGGGTTGGAAAATTGGCTTGACCATTCTGTAATTGAATTTGGAACAAAATAATTAACTGATATGGTTTTGTTGTTAGAAATGATGAAAATTCAAGGTGGGCACAATTGAATTTGAAAGCCATATTTTGTTATTGAGCCTGTTGACTAACTAAATTGTCATTATTGAAGCATTTAATTTATGAGATTCCATATTTATTGAAATTTATTATCATTTATCGTTTTACCAACGCATTGATATTGTATTTCAAATAAGTTTCTTTCAGCTATGAATATTATCCGAACTTTAATTAGACTTAAGATTTATAAACTTTTGAGGTACTAGCAAAAGTACATTTATAAATTACTGAGGTTCAAGCAAAAGTACAATTTATAAATTACCGAGGTTCTAGCAAAAGTACAACTGATAAATTACTGAGGTTCTAGCAAAAGTGCAATTTATAAATTACTGAGGTTCTAGCAAAAGTAAAATTTATAAATTACTGAGGTTCTAGCAAAAGTACATTTATAAATTACTAAGGTTCTAGCAAAAGTACATATATCATTATAAATTACTGAGGTACTAAAAATAGTAAATAGTACAATCTGAAATTTACTTTTACTTTTGGTTGATAACTATGTTTACTTTGGGTTCATATGTGTTGCTGGTGGTCAACAAATGTCCTGATATGACCGTTGTACATGAAGTCTCTCTATCCATGAGAAAAACAGTTTGTGAATTTTAAGAAGTCATAATCAGACCAAGTAAAGCTTTCATTTATGATGGCCATTTGTATGCAAAGTGAACTCAAGAAATTGACCAAGCTCAGTAGTTGAACATTTTGTATGAAAAGAAAGTGATTCATAGCGTCTCACTGTTTGAAGCCTTTTCAGATGGAAAATGTGATCAAAGTCTCTTGAATGATCGTTAAACAGTATGTAACATTGTGTCTTAATATTTATTTGAGGTATTTGCAAGTCTAATTTGGTTAATATTTCATGTTTAAGGTCTTTAGAGTCCAATTAAAGGAAAGGGTTTGTAAGTGATAGGAGCTTAATTTGAATAGAGTTTCCAGCTTGAAGAGTAGACGTGAAAACTGTTTGCTTAAATAGAAAGATTTTATAATAAAATGAAATGAGATGCTGCACTATGTATCTTGTACATGAGGCTCGGGGGTAAAATAACTGTATTAAACTTGTTCCTATTGAAACATATCTGGGGATGAATGATGGATGATTGGAGCTGAAGATAAATATTTTGTGCTTTTTGACAGACAGCTTTGCATGGTTATATTACACCCGTATTGTGTTACTTATTTAGCCATGTTTTGTATGTGTCACGCATAAAATGCCGAATCTCAATTGGTGACAATAATTACTGTGCTTGGAGGTATTGGCAATGAACATTTGTTTGTGGGTAAATTAAGAGTACTAGGATGAAGTTGAAACTGTCAGTTTGTAAAGATAATTACAGAGTAGTAAGAGAACTGTTCTATCTAGTAAATTAACTTTTAATTGATTAATGTTATGGTTGTCTTTAATTGGCAATTATGTAGTTAAAATGTCCGCAAATAAAGCACTTCAGCTGGTACTGGGGTATTTATTTAGAATCGTTTTAGGGCATGAACTTTGATTATTATAAATGAACTTCACTGGAATGACACAGGTATCTTAATAAGATGATAAAAGGATACACAGACTATCAAAAAGACACAAGATGAATTCTAATTGGCAAAAGAATCAGGCTGATGTCATTAAATCCCTCATCCAAAGCATGAATACCACAATGCATATTATATGGGCTTACTTTAGTTAAAGTTTTCAAAGAATTTGTTTTCATCAAAGATTGACATCCTGCATTTTGTTGATCCAGATAAATAAAACATGTTTGACACAGCTTCTTCAACATTAATAACTTCAAAATGTCAAGCATTCACATGCACATGCTGTATGGGCAATATGGGAAGTTATGCAGGATCTTTATCCAGTGTTGACCAGTGAATGATTCCTATCAGAACTAGGTTTCCCTGATTCCTAGATTTCCAGTCCATTGGACATGTTCAATATCCTCATGCATCCAGGAGCCTTGATTAGAACATGCCTTATCTTTGTTGTGTGGCTTCATAGGTTGATGTCCATGCTGATCTTGCCGATATGGAAAGGTCAATATTAATTGGTGTTTTCCAGATACTGGGAAGACTAGTTTTATAGTTTTTAAAGACAAGTTTTTTTTTTGGTAGAGAAGAAAAATATTTCTGGTATAAAATAAAAACATACAGAATGGTTATGAATTTGTAGTTTCTTTCTTGAGAAATTATATTTTGAATGAAAAAAATATTTAAAACGAAGAATAGAATAAATTGTTTATTGAAAGCAAGGAGATGTCATCCAGAAGTCAAAATTAAGTATTAGCTCAGCGCAAAATGAAAATGGCTATTTAATGAAACCAGCTTGAAACCAGAACAGCCTTCCAGCAACTCAGTGTTTATGATGTTTGCTGCTCATTAGTACCTTATGGTTGGAAATGAAGCCTTAAAACTTTAATCTATTAAGAAAGGTATTTTATTTAATTGGATTTTCTTACTACAAACTTAGTGGTAAAGGATTAACAACAATACGGTGTTGAATTTGATAGATTGTCCATAATTGAAAATACTTCTGAACCAAATATGTGAAGTTATTTAATAAAACTCTCCCATACAACTCAAGTCATTTGGTGAGCAGCACAACCAATTAACAGAGAGATCTGTCACAAAGTATTCTCCTGTTTACCATTAGAAAACAATTCCCCAACACATCAGAGCGAATCCCAATGGCCGCCAGACAGTGAAGATTGCATGCTGGGATACCATTTGACGTCCATTTGCAGGGTATTATCAGCTCCGTGGATTTGGAGATGTCCTCCTTTTATTGGCAGTAATCATGGCTGTCACATTAGCAGGACACTTGATTTCCATGACGATGCTACAGGATATATTGTTGCGTTCCGAGCGAAGTAAATATAACTTCAATGGTAGTGTGTAACCTTCAATATCGACAGACGACGTTTCCGTGTTTAACAAAATTTATTCATATAACATATGAACACTAATTACTATGGAACAATAAGTTTAGTCAAATTGTCATTCAACACACGCATTATAATATCAGTGTACAGTATCTATGCTATACATTTAATTTGTTTAAAAATATTGTTTACAAGTTACATTGCGTAGATATCAACTAAGTATTACAACACTGCAAGCCCAACATAGACTTCAATGACAATGTGACGATAAAATGCATAAAAATTGTCTTATTCTTTATATAAGCTTTTTCATTACAAGTAGTAGTTTAAAATATTCAAAATAATCTCATGACAAATGTTATAAATTATTATTTACTTCAACAAAAAGAAGGAGTTGCCTTAAGGATGTCGCGTTGCAAACTGAAGCTGACTGAAGAATCAGTCCTTTATATACAAAGAGCTCTAGGTCGACCCAAAACATGGTCGAACGACCAAAAACAATGGTTGATCAAACGCTAACGACCTACCGAAATGTAAATGTCGACCCAAATGATGGTCGACCAGACGCGCACGACCAGAATTATTGGTCGATGACATAAAATGTGAAAGAAGTGTTCTACAGTTCCTAGGCAACGCCGGAAGCAATATGGCGGATGAAACATTTTCCGATTTTAACAACAAAGTATTTAAATTTAAAAATGAGCTGTTTAACGACCTTTATGACAAATTTTAACAGCAAAAATATGGAATATACTGCCTTAAACATGATCTATCTAGTAAGTACCATGAAATTAACGTAACTTTACTTTTAAACTGATATTTAAAAATCTGACATTTCTCGACTAAACAATGTTACCGTGGACATGAAACGGAGCGGAATTAACACTCGAATATGAAAGAAAACATGGATTAAGGACTAAGATAGCCTGATTTTGGATATAACTGGAGCTTTGTTATGGATTTTACAAAAATCGTACTGNTTAAATTTATAGGAATATTTGGAAGTAAAAAAACCTACAGTGTGTTCTTTCTTTGGATTTTGGTATATGTTGCTATGCAACACGTTTGCGTATTTAAACCTCCATGTTTCATCTCAAGAATTCTGTTCACAAACAAATATTACTTGTGGTTTCTGCTGGTTTCACAAATTTGCTGACACATAAAAAAATGATTATGATTCACACCAAACATACATACTACAAGGTTTGGGTCACTTATCACTCAATTTCTGGAGTTATTTTTAAAGCAGCAAGGAAAAACAGAACAGTGAAGTATGTTGTTGAATGGTTGCCATAGAGATGATACAGATGATACACTTTTGCATAAAACTCTTTCAGAAGTCTAATGGACTAATGGCTGCTTGTGACATGCTTTAACATCATATCTTCACGGTTTGATTTACACGCCTTTTGACGGGTATTGGTTCCACTAATGGGCCTCTCAAGCCAAGATATTCCAGCAGAGCTTACACACTGTAGCGACATTTATTAGTAGTTTTGATAGTTTGTATTATGATACTAGCGATATGAGAGTTTATTGAAACAATATGAATACAGGATATGAGAGTTTATTGAAACAATGTGAATAGGGAAAGCGGTGTTATGTTATTGTTTTTTCACAGCAAGAAGACAGTGTAAGGAAAAAACCGGGTCTTGCTGGCTCAAAACCAGTTTTTATCACTTAATTTCGCCAATTTCAATCAGTTCAATAAGTTATTTTTGTAGATCATATTTTTTAATGAGACAATTTATTTAAGAACAATTAATGCAGTGTGAAACAACTTTATCTGTTGAAGCAACTAGAGGCAGATACAGCTTTATGCCTGTACGAAAATGTTTGGGCAGACTGCAACCAGATTATGTGCAGAATAAAATACACAAAAACTGTATAGAATATGTGCAGAAAATATTTGGTGTCCATTTTGAATGAGTTGAACCAGATTTCTATTTATAGATTTTTTCAATATAAACAAAGAACGAATTCTGTACAGATTTTACGAATTATTTAAATTAAGCAGAATTTGTTCGAGGCAGAAAAAAATCTGGCAGAATTAAATCTGGGGAGAACCAAAATGTGAGAATAGAATTCTGTGCAGAATAAAATCTGTTTAATATTAAATTCTGTACAGAAAATTTTCTGTACAAAAAATGTATGCAGGAAGAAAAAGCAAAATAAACAGACCATCGATAAATAACATTTTTTTTTATGAGATTATAAAATATAAACAATAAAATGTACACAATGAAATATACTGACAGTACCGATATTTTTGTTGTTGTTCAATTGATCACATTATGACAGTGTAAAAATTAAACAATCTAACACCCCCTATTTTTAGTCTAAATTTAAACAAGATGATTTCATTTATTTCCTGGAGTAGTCTATTTGGAGTGTCACTGCCTTGTTGAAGGAGGTGTCATCTGGCACTGTTTTGCTGTGGTCTTTGCACCACATCCAGACATAACCTATCGGAAAAAAATAAATGTTTACACATTTACATATTTATATCATTCCTAAACAAGAGCACTGCATAACAGATGCCAACGCTCGGCTGCGGGTGCAGGTTTGAATAAATAAAAGCTTGTCAGATATATAATATTTTTTTTTTTAGAGGCCACAGTGACCTTGACCTTTGACCTAGTGACCCAAAAATGAGTGCGCGTTTAGAACTCATCAAGGTGCATCTACATATGAAGTTTCAAAGTTGTAGGTGGAAGCACTTTGAATTTAGAGCAAAATGTCAAGGTTTAAGCACGTCGGAAAGGCTGACGCCGGACGGCGAGCTGGCTATGACAATACCTCGGGTTTTCTCCGAAAACAGCCGAGCTAAAAAACTGATACATGGTGAAACCAATTTANCTATAACAGAGGACAGTGATTTCGTTGCAGTGTCATTAATGATAAAATTTACGTACATTTCAAGGTTTTGTAATGTCAATATGACATCTTTACTACATGTATTGCCCTATTATGAACCATGTCATGTGAAAATGGGTCTTATGCCATATGCGACCTGCACAGCTCCAGACCAGCCTGCACATTTTCACGGTCTGGTCAGGAGCTATGAGCTGTGCACTAATTTGACCACAAAACCTTGCATGACTTTATAACGGACAGGTTGGGTCCTAACAAGTCTGGGGAACTGTTGAGGCTGGTCTGGAGCTTTGCTGCCCACATATGACATAAGACTCATTTTCTCACAGGGCGGCTCTTATGACCTTCAAAAATACTGCTCCACTTTTTGGGGCAGGATGCTGTGGCTGTGCATGAGGGCCAATAAACAACTTGCAATCAGTCAGAAATTTGAGCTAATGGCTGCTGTCCAGTCTTGGTTACTAGGCCTTGTAATTTATTGACCTTGCTGTGTGGTTGGTGGCTGGTAGGGGAGTGACAAGGGTGTCCAGACTGTTGCCTTCACCATGGATGTGCTTGTTGAAGTGACCAGTGAGTGATGGTCATTTTATTTACTGGGCCAGTGCACTGACTGACCATTTGATTTATGAAATGCAGGCAGTTTATGAGTTGTTTGACAAATGGTGAAGTCTGCCGTTGAAGCTGTTACAATTAATTTTGTTGTATGTATAGGTGTTAATAGAGGTTTTAAATGGTTTAACTGACCCGATGGCCTTATAGTTATCCACATGTCACATCAGAAATATTTGTTTTGATATGTTATTAAAACCTCTTTATTTGTATAAGTTTTTATAAAATTGATCTACCAACCGTTAATGTAGGATTGTGTTAGAATAATGTGTCAGATTGTTTAAAATGAAAATTATAATTCTCAATCTCTATTTACTCTTGTTTTATGATTACATTTTTTCATAAGAAACTGAGAAAATATTCTCACAGAAATGTGACCTCACACACTGAACGATTGACAAAACTTACCAACTGACAAATAAACTTAATGTTGACCTAATAAAAGAATGATTAACATAAATGTCAATGCAAACCAACTACTTACAATTATGTTGTTAATTTAAATTAACCAGCAGTTATAAAACCAAGGTACTCTTCACCACTTGCTCACAGTATGGTCTCTACACTACCTGATTATCACTTGGCCTTTAAATGACCACTTGACATCATAGTAGTGACCAACCAGCATTTTACTGACCCTTTAAGTGACCACTTGATACCAAGTTGATAGTGACCATTCCTGATTATTACTGGGGCGCTTCAAATGTCCACTTGACATGACATAAATGTTACCATCTAAGATGACAACTTTGTTTGATACATTGACACAAATGACCAACAGGATGACCTGGCCCCTTAACTCACAACTTGAACTGACCTACAAGGGCCTTGCAGGAGCGTCGGAAGCAAATTGACATTGGGGCGGCGGAGGGGGTGGGTATGGGACGGGGTATCCCCTCCCGTTGATGGGGGTATGGGTTTTTTTTTCTCAAATTTTAGCATCAAAATGGACCATACTGGTGCGTTTTTATGCCTGATACCTGACCTTTTACACGTCAATTGCAGGCATATTCTGAATGACAAAGTTGTGACAGACAGACAGACGATGGAGAAGTGATCTCTATATGTCGCAGCTACTTTGTAGCAGGCGTCACAACAATCGGGATCATGTAACGTCAATACTGATTAAACATATGCTAAAAGTCAAATTCAGATGCTAGTATTAAGTTTTATTTGATGTATTTTAATACATGTATGTACAATAACAAGATTACCATATCGCATGAAATATTATACAACTCAACTATAATATCACAGGACAATCAAATGTGAATGTGTAATTTTCACACTGACGGGCAACCATACAGGTACCACAATGTCATTTTTACATTGAATACTGAACACTGGCTGTCAACCATATAGGTACCACAAGGTCATCACACTTAAAATTTTCCAAATGTAGACATCCGTGTTTCCTTATACTGGACAAATTCATTTGCGATTTGGCGTAAGTCCATATTGTCTGTTTCTTCCCGATGAACGTGCATGATCATCAGATGGTTAAGGCGTTCATGTGTCATGGTTGATCGTAGGTAAGTTTTCACTCTCGATAGGGCTGAGAACGAGCGTGCGCTAGTCGCGTTTGTGGCTGGTATGACGAGGATCAGTTTCAGTACTGTCACTATCTCGATTTGGAGTAGACATATTAAAATGACACAAAAAGTGGTAAAAAAAACATTAAATAAGTTTTTTAGAATTATCGATTTACTTTGAGTTATTACAATTAATTCAGGTATCTTCAGGTATCTTTCATGTTGTGATAATTAGGACTATTAGATATCGGCACATTTGTTTCATGTCATACTTTCCTTTATATTAATAAAAAAAGCAAAGGCTTAGATCATACCGACAATTAAAGATTCCCAGGTTTAAATACTCAAAAATAAAGGGATTATCGTTATGAAAGAGACCGATCAATTAACAACATAATTGACACGTACATTACCGCGGGCGGGTGATGAAAATCAACAATACACGTGTCATAACTGTGAAAGTGTGATAACCTTGCTTCGTGGTAAAGATATTTTCAAATTTACGGGTATTGAAATGAAAAAAATTAAAAAAGGTCTTTGCCGAAATTTCATGTTTGCCAAAAATATTGGAGCGGCGGCCGCCGCCCCTGCCACCCCAGCTCCGACGCCCCTGGGGCCCCTTATCAAAACCACCTAGGAAGTACAAAACCCTGCATCCTTCTTCACTGATTCAATGTTTGTACATAATAATCCATGCTTGTAGTTTGTGCTCCTTTTGTAAACTGAGTCTTACTCTACAAGTGGGCCCATTTTATCTTTAGGGTAATTTTATCATCTTAGTGGTCATTTCTGCTATCATGGCTGCCACTTGCATATCTTGTTTGCTGAAACTTTATCTTGTAATACTGTGTTATTGAGCCATTATTTTGATAACAGATTAGAGATGATCCCCAAAGGTGTGACAATGACAGTGTTGGTGCTGTCTTGCCTCAACAAGGTTATAAAGTTCATTTTTTGAAACACTTGCAGATTAAGCTTTGCTGAAGTACTGCCAACTTTTATTTTTGTTAAACTGAATGTTGCTACACAAGTATGATTATTATAGTAATTAATATGTTTATTAAAGGGTAGAACATCATGCCACTATTCCCATGGTCATTGGTTTGAAAAATGATGCTACTAAAAGAAAGTGTTGTGGTTTAATAACTCTGAGGTTGTTTAGATTTTGATTAAGAACATATAGAAACCCCCGTCCACACTACCTTGCTGATTTGCCTGAAACATTTTCTGGGGAAAGGCCTGAAGTGTAGTGGTCATGTAGAGGTCATTTGGTCACAGTACAGCCAGATTGACCAATAATGTCCAGACTGACCAATTATGTCCAGGGTGATAACAGATAGTGCATCAGATAACCAGTAGTGCGTTCAGTTACAGCGAACGTTCGCAAATGATCGATTGTTTCCGATTCGGTCTTATTGAACGATAAGTTCGGCGCGAACCTTTCAAGATGGCGGCTCCCAGAGAATTGATTGCCATTTTGATGGAGGAAATCCCTAATAACACATAAAGTACTTAACCAACACAATACACCATGTTTATAATTCAATTCATATTATATAATACAAAAAAAAAATGAAAAAATATCGAAGTAACACTGAAATTACGTTGAACAACAACAACAACTGACTTGTCCGCCATCTTGGTTTTGCTAGCGCACTATAGCGAACTACCTCTCGAGACGGGTCGCTTCGGTTCGCGAACGTTCGCGGCGAACCGAGCTTTCAATAGTGAACGTTCGCGACCGTTCGGTTCGCAAACGTTCGCTGTAGCTGAACGCACTACTGATGGTCAGTGAATTACGACAATAACCTGCTCTTACAATGTTTCCCTGCACCAGTTTGACAGAGGTCTGGATCACCGAAGATAGCCAGCGGAACTGGACACTGGACTAATTAGATCAGCCCCTTGTGATGGGGTTATCTTGGGCTTATCATGATCTAATTATATGATTCCCTCTGTGCAAGCTTTGAAAGTAAAATGCCAATTAATTCTGGTCTAGCTTCTAATTAAGTACAGTGATATGAGTATTATACTAACATATAAGAAAAGTGCATAAAAGATTATGAAGCAAATGTAAAATCTACATTTCACGTAGAATGAATTAGAATGAAATTTAAAATTATTGTGATTTTCCCTATCCCATGCTCGCAATAGCTTATTTTATGTAAAAACTGTCCTCCTCTCATGCAAAATGATTTGATCCTCGCTGTGTGAAAAGGGGTTTAATGCATGTGCGTAAAGTGTCGTCCCAGATTAGCCTGTGCAATCCACTTTTATGATATTTTTCATTTAAATTAAGTCTCTTCTTAGCAAAAATTCAGTTTAGGCGGAAAGTGTCGTCCCTGATTAGCCTGTGTGGACTGCACAGGCTAATCTGGGACAACACTTTATGCACATGCATGAACCCCCTTTGCACAGAGCGTGGCTAATTTGTATTAATGCGTTTATGGGCGATCTCCTTTTCTAACAGAAAGCTATACCGAACTTAATCATCCAAAAACATTTCCTGGCTTTATTTATCTCCTTGTCAGTCAGAGTTTTGTAAAAAGGATATAAAGACATTTATTGGATGAGTACAATTCGAATGAAATTATGAAAGTAAATCAACATATGACCCATTCATCCAGTACTCTGAGGAAATCTATCTCTCCCAAAAATGTTCTGTTGTACACTTCCAGGGGAANCAATGATGTCCTGGGTGATAACAGAAAGTGCATCAAATTACCTGATGGTCAGTGAATGAAGACAATAACCTGCTCTTACAATGTTTCCCTTCACCAGTTTGACAGAGGTCTGGATCACCGAAGATAGCCAGAAGATAGCCAGCGGAACTGGACACTGGACCAATTAGATCAAACCCCTTGTGATGGGGTTATCTTGATCATATCATGATCTAATTATATGATTCCCTCTATGCAAGCTTTAAAAGTGAAATGCCAATTAATTCTGGTCTAGCTTCTAATTAAGTACAGTGATATGAGCATTATACGAACATATTAGAAAAGTGCATGAAAGATTATGAAGCAAATGTAAAATCTACATTTCACGTAGAATGAATTAGAATGAAATTTAAAATTATTGTGATTTTTCCTATCCCATGCTGGCAATAGCTTATTTTATGTAAAAACTGTCCTCCTCTCATGCACAATGATTTGAGCCTCGCTCTGTGAAAAGGGGTTTAATGCATGTGCGTAAAGTGTCGTCCCAGATTAGCCTGTGCAATCCACTTTTATGATATATTTCATTAAAAGAAAGTCTCTTCTTAGCAAAAATTCAGTTTAGGCGGAAAGAGTCGTCCCTGATTAGCCTGTGTGGACTGCACAGGCTAATCTGGGACAACACTTAACGCACATGCATGAAACCCCTTTGCACAGAGCGTGGCTAATTTGTATTAATGCGTTAATGGGCGATCTCCTTTTCTAACTGAATTCTATACCAAACTTAATCATCTAAAAACATTTCCTGGCTTTATTTATCTCCTTGTCAATCAGAGTTTTGTAAAAAGGATATAAAGACATTTATTGGATGAGTACAATTCGAAGGAAATTATGAAAGAAAATCAACATATGAGCCATTCATCTAGCCCTCCAAGGAAATCTATCTATCCCAAAAATGTTTTGTTGTACACTCCATCATGAAGATTAGATTGATCAAGAAGATTTAACGCCTCATTTAACACAATCCTTGCCAAAGTCTTATTGCTCATGTCAGGCGGAAAATTATTTTGTATGTTTTAACATAAATAACATTCTGTCATAGTACAGCAATAAACGTGATCAGTGAGAGGAATTGACATGTCAGTTGGGAAAAATGTTGTGCAAAAAAGCATAATTGTGTTTTTCACTGGGGTATTTATGTGGAAAGCATGTTTACCCGTGAAAATGATGTATAACTGTCTAGAAGAATTATAAGTAAATGTCCGATGTAAAAGACAATGAAATGTTACATGAAATTATGTAAATATAGGTAAAACAATGAGGAATAAGATAAGGTAGTAAACTTATCATTTAAAAAGAAACAAAGAAAACAACACAGCTAAAATAACTATATTCACAGAATGTTAAATGCCACACTTCTGAAATATTGACGGCTTAAATGCTCCTCTATATGTACAGCCTTGTAAAATTAGGGTCAACGTTTCATATTTTTGACGAAAGGCTGGTTTTGTCTATAAGCCTGCTTGCAAAATTGTGATTAAAGTCAAAGGTGACTATAGGTACTTCAGATGTTGATCTGAACCATATTATAATGTTAATACATGGAGCTACAAATTGCTATGGGATTGTAGCACTCTTAATAAATAAATAAAGGATTGATTACCAATGAGTCACAAGTTCAATACCTGATGAAGAGAGATTTAAAGATTCTAGTTATGGACTGATTAATAGTTGTTTAAGACACTTCTGTGTAAGGATTATTTTAATTCATTCTTAATTAACCGACAGTCATTAAGAATTAACGCTGATACCAATTATCCATGGGGATATGAAAAAACTTTTATTTCGGCTTTTCACACCAATTTCATGTATTTTTAAAGCTTGGTACATAGCTCAGTGACTGGGTGGCCATTGATTTTCACACCGTGCAGAGTGATTATAATGACACGTGCACAATGGAGATATTGATGTTTTACCTGTGGATTTTCTGTACATCAATTTCATCTTGTTAGTTTTAATAGTGTTCAATAATGTCCCCAGTCTTTGAATAAAGCACACAATTTCACGGTGGCACGTGTAGATGATACATTTCATCGCTGTCTTGCTTTAACGGTATTATTATAAGGATTGATTGATCGGCAGTATTAGTCATCCAGTAAATACGACTTTTCATTTCATCTGAAGACAACGCTAACATCAACTTTGACACTTCACAATACTGTATAATGACCGGAAAACATTTTTTCAATGTTTTCTCATTCTGTTAAAAAGAGGCACAATTGAAGACAAATTTAAATCGGGAAAACAGCAAAAATAAGAGAAATATATCATCATTAGTAATGATAAACAAGATACTCAGTCAACAATACGGTTAATTAAAATCATATTGATGTATACCACTAATTGTTAAAGGTTTTATTTTATAAAAAAATGTATTAGGTGCCCGATTGCAGTCTGATAGTAATGTACTACATTGATTTGAGGCTTGCTCTGTGAAAAAGGGTTTAATGTGTAAAGTGTCGTCAATGATTAGCCTGTGCAGTCTGCACAGGCTTAAATCAGGGAAGACACTTTCCGCCTAAACTGGATTTTGTCCAGAACAGTCTTCCTTTAAACAAAAAAAAACTGATCAAACGGAAAGTGTTGTCCCTCATTAGCCTGTGCGGACTGCACAGGCTAATCTGGGACGACACTTTACGTGCATGCATTAAACCCCCCATTTTCACAGAGCAAGGCACATAGATAGAGCAGAGAATATTTTAATGTGATAAACCGCCCATGAGAATTTTAATCAGGCTTAGTGTCTCTGTTCTAGAAGAAAATTATTGTAAAAATCATATTCCATACGTTGACAATGATAAATTGTAGATGATGTGTTTAAAATGATCATGAAGTCGTGTGTGATAAATGTGTCTTCATTCATATCTGGGATCAAACTGGTATTTGAGGAAAAGATCAATTTTCGGAACGATTCTTCATCTTACAAACATGATGGCATCCCAGAAATCCCCAGCACTGCCAAAGAAATATTTCCAAACACTTTGATAATAAATGCGTCTAATTGGCTTAATTTACCCTGAACCAAAGTAATTTATAAAGTGACTAAATCAAATCTAATTATTATTCCCATTTGCACTATCAGGAATGGATGATATGTTAGTAATACTTGTCTATGAGTAATTGTTTTTCTAGGTGAAAGAAGGATTATTACACTACCAGTGTCAATATTATCTGCTAGTAATTTCTTATCTCTGATTAAGCAAATTTTCTGAATGACTGGTGTTGTTAGGCAAGCTATAATGGTATAATGATAGATAAGAAAACGCTAGTTAATTTATGAGTAAAATAATGTTTATTTATAAGGTTACAGTATTCAAGTGTTGCAAGTTTTTGTTTGAGTTTGAGTTTGCAAAAGGATTTATGTAGAAAATGAATACATCTAATAATAAAATGCACTTTCTGCAAATTGTGCATTGCAGATTTGTCTTTAAATAATAATAAAATTGTTCAAGCCAATCATTTGACAAAAAAATCTTGTACTGTACACTTTTTTTATCTGTTCTGTTTGGAACACTTGGAACAGTGTTTAATGCACACATAATAAGCATGTCTGTGTTGTTAATTAAATCAATTAAGGCTATCAATGTGACCTTTGCAGATACAGTAAAAAAGGATAAGAGACCATACATTTTAGTTAATTATCTTTGATATGCGAGTTTATAGACATTTAAATTAAGTCATAATTCTTTGAACTCATGTGCTCCTGTTTTAACTATGCTTAATGCTTTTCACACATGTTAGTAGAAATCTTTCATGGAATGAAGTTGGCAGACTGCTGGATGTTTAATTTGATTTTGATGTCTTGACTTTTAGACAGAATCTTTATATAAACATCCCCAAATAGGATTTCTTTAGAGATTTAGTTTTAAATATATTTCTGTAAATTGAGATAATATTTAATTAATTTGTGCCAAATATATTTCCAAGAAGAGTAAATCTTTTTTTTTTCTTGAGAAAAAAAAAAAAGATAAAAATAATGGGATAAAAAGACGAATAAATTTTTTTATAAATAAGAATGAAAAAGAAATCAGAAATGAATGTGGCATCTGACTGGGAGATATTAATAATGTTTCCATGTGACTCTTGGAATGAAGCAATTATCACGTCTTGTGCACGGTATGTGATGATGTATGACAGGCAGATAGTTATGTCATCGTAGACAAAATCTGCCAGTGAAGAAAATTATCCCACAGCTTTTCTTATTACCGTTTTTTTTTTTTGTGAGACGCACACATATATATTTGTGGTTGTATATGATACTACAGTGTAATATCTTGGTGGAAAATGGCCAATTCCCGTTGAAGGATTTTCATGAAACATGGCCACACTGTATAAGTCATTGAGACAATGTGCAGACGACATGAGTCAGTCACACCTACCAAGGTCAAGGTCATTCTTCAAGGTCAATAGTTTGAGCCTCTATATATAGGATCTGACACTCGTTGTCATATCATACCATATTTTATTAAACAAGTTCAGGAATTTTATTAGTAAGCGAGCCTTTGGCGAGCTTACTAACGAATTTCCTGGAGGAGTTTAATAAAATATGGTAAGATATGACGAGTGTCAGATCTTTTTTATCACATGCTTTTAAATGAGCAAATTAAATAAATATTTACGCAAACATATTGATAAATCCAGAATGTTGTTTACATTTCGTGACGTCATTTGACGCTGCAACGTCATTTCAGCAAAATAACAAAATGCGATTGGTCAATAAACGAAAACTAAGCCAATGAAAACGCTTAAAAAGTATATTACACATGTGTATATATAATAATATAAAAATATATGTAATGGTTATATTACATGGGAAACAGGGTATGGCATGTGATAAATTTGTTTTCCTTCTATATTTCTTACACCCATTGAAGAATTTTCATGAAATGATTTAATCACTGAGGGGTTTTGTTGAATCCATGAGTCAGTCCCTGACACCAGCTTACGGTTAATTTCATACTCAAAGGTCAATAGTTTGAGTCTCTATTTCCGCGTCCAGTCCATAAATCTATTGAAGGATTTTCATGACACTTGGCCACAATGTATAATTCATTGAGAAGATGTGCTTAAGGCATGAGTAAGTCACACTGGTGCAAGGTCAAGGTCATACTTCAAGGTCAAATGTTTGAGCTTTTTTGTGTCTGGTCTCGTCTCTATCTCCTGTACCCATTGAAGGGTTTTCATCAAACTTGGCAAACATGTTCAGGTCATTGGAATGATGTGCAGAAGGCATGAGTCTCTCATGCTTGCTTAAAATGAAGGTCACCACTTCAAGGTCAAAGAAATCTTGGGTGTTTAGTAGTTTCTTAGGTTGCCCTGTTTCTACAGCCATACTCGGATTCAAGTAAGATAGATATTGGCGAAAAATTAAATGTTAAATTACTCGAATTCTATCTATTATTACATATGTCATTGATAGTTAGTGAACAGAAAAATAAAGGTGGCTTATATGCAAAAGTGAAGATTGTTATACTTCAGACTGACACGGTTGTTATATTGTGTTCTGAGGCGGTTGTTATATTGTGGACTGACATGATTGCAGTTGCCGCAGCAGTCTTTCAACATAAGACGTCCTTGCTATTAAGTTTGGCTGCCAGTCTTACAACATTAGATGTCCTTGCTATTGAGTTTGGCTGCAGCTGTAATTAACATTTTCATTTCTGCAAATCCTCAGAGAATCTAATTTTCAGACAATAATGAATTCCACTAGTGGGGAGGTTTGTAGTAGGAACTTCTTGAAATAAAATCCTTTTTTAATTAAATTTCATTCTCAAGATGCTGTGAAGTTGCGTTTCTCTTGTCAAGGCAATGCTCAGTTATTTTCATTGAACCACATTCTGGGAAAACAAGGCTTAATGCATGTATTTTAAGTATCATCCACACAGGCTTATCAGGGATGACATTTTCAACTTTTATTGAATTTTCTGTTTAAAGGAAGTTTCTCCTTAGCAAAAATCCAGTTTAGGCAGAAAGTGTATCCCAGATTAGCCTGTGCGGAAACTTTATTCACATGATGCATTTAACCCAGTTTACCCAGAACACGGCTCCATTGAGCACATACGTTATACTTACATCATGAAACTAATTGAATTGAATCCTCATAAAAAAAAACTTACTCAAATTATATGAAAATCAATATGTGATTTGCACATTTTTGTATTGAAACTGTTGTTCAAGGCAGTATGATTATTTGAGAGGGAACTGGAAAATTGGGCTTAATGCATGTGCGTAAAGTGTCATCCCAGATAAGCCTGTGCAGTCTGCACAGGCTAATCAGGGACGGAACATTACGCTTTTTTGGGGTGTTTTTTGTTTAAAGGACGTCTCTTCTTAGAAAAAATCAACTCAAGGTGAAAAGTATTGTCCCTGATTAGCCTGTTTGGACTGCACAGGTTAATCTGGGACAACACTTTATGCACATGCACTAAGCCCAGTTTTACCAGAACAAGGCTCATTTGACGCCAAGTAATTTTTAAGCCTTTGAAGAATATGCTATGTTTAATAACGCACTTTATGAACAATAAATAATTCATTAAAAATAAACCTGTCCAATATAATAAATCCGGAATATTTATTTGATTTTGGAATCTTTAGATAATGTAACATTATTCCATAAGTTTGCAAAAAGGGATTTTCTGGTTATGAAATTTCCGCTGGTAACAATATGCAGTGCGTATAAACACAAGTGTTTGTAATTTGCTCATGCATTTTCAGGTTTACATTGAATTCCTATAATCAGCTCATACTGTGTTGTTCCGTTGTTTAATTCCACATTATTGTTCTGCAAGTCAGCGTGATGCAGACGTTTTGCATGCAACGGCACTAAGAGGGGAATCATGTGGATTTGCGATGTTTTAAAAGCGAATAAGTGACTCATATTTACAAGCGATAGTACACCCCACATAAGACTGTCCTCTTAAAACCGGCTTTACTCAATCGTCTCAAAAAAAAAAAAACATAAATATTTATATACAAACTTTACGCCTTATTTTATTGTTGTAATTTGCTTAAAAATCAATAAATCAATTTAATATCTTTGTTATTATTGGCCTTGAAACCAATACATCAAATCCACATAAAGGCATGAAGTAAAATAGTGATGTGGCTGTGTCGCCCATAATAATTGCATCACTGCTTTATAAGGTTGTGGATTTTGAAAGCTATACAAGATAAGGTGTGATTTTAACAAAATAAAAATTTACTATATATAGAGATATAATTCTACCTTTTGATGTACATTTAAAGGACTAGATCAGTCATATGTGGGTGCCTGCCTAATCCTGGGATGATGTCCCAAACACTGAAGTGTAGCTTTGCTTACTTTTGATCATGTTTTTGCATGTCACATTGATCATGACAGATCAGTATGTAAGGGAGAGCATTCTTCACAGTTGTGACATGTCAGCACCTAACAGGTTCACTGCAATGACAAATCAGCATGTAATTTGAAGCACTTTTTCAAGTGCAATAACAAGTACAAGTAAGTGGGAGCACTCTTTACATAATGGTAGATCAGCAAGAAAGGGGGAGCACTCTTCTTTGTAATGAAAGATCAGCAAGTAAGGGGGAACACTAGTCACTATAATGACAGTTTAGCAAGTTAGGGAAAGTACTCTGAACTGATAGAATATTAGATTTGATTATTACATATATTGTTGCAAACTTGTTGTCATCACAGTATGGGAAATGTAAGTAATGTCCCTTGAAATGGACATAATAAATTGCTACACTCAACTATTTCAATATGTTTCCCACATGTATAGCAAATACTCTGAATTGTTTATAGTGCTTTAAATAATTTTTCTCACTTAATTTAGGCAATTGGTTTTGAGAATAATTCTGATTATGTTAAATGCAAAGACTTCAAATAACAACAGCCAGTGTTCAATACATACACAAACACACTTAACAATTATCTGTAAATAAAATTAGAAGTTCTCTGCTAACAGATTAGATCTATTCCAGGTGGTTGTATTTTCACACTTGAACAGAGCCATGTCTTTCCTGTTATTTAAAATGCTTTTAACTGACAAGATATGAAAGGTTTCCCTTTCTTTTGAATGTTTTACACACTGTATGTTTATGCATTAACCCAACATTGTCTGTTATGTCTGTATTTTGGTTCCAGAAAGACATCTGTTAAGGCTGATTGTGTGTGTCTGAGCTGTCTGTCTAAAAAAATAAGAATTCACCAATTTAAATAAAGTACCTTAACATTACAAATGTATAGCACGGTATAAAACAGCACTAATTAAAAACACACAAAAATGTCATGTTATAATTCTGATTGAAGGATTGTACATGCAACTAATTTCCAATTAATTCATGAACTTTTTTCTGAAAAACAAAGTTCCTAAATTACTTGACTTTATTTGTGTATGTTCTAAAATGGCAGTGGGGGGAAATTGTCAGCCAAAGTCATTGATTGAAATGAATGACTTTACAAAGAATTATGTGGCCTTTATCGTCAAATGGTTCCGTGGGCATGATTTATACATGCTTAATACCAGTTTGGCAATAATAAGCCTGTTAAGGTGACACTTTACTCACAAAATGATGACAGTTCTCAGGGGTTTCTACTTGATTTGACAAATGTATCCTAAGAAAGTGAACTACAAAGATTGTCTGTGTGTGTTCATTGTGTTTGTGTAAGCAAGGTCAATGTGATGAATTTCAGATTTATTTTGGTCTTCAAATTTCACACTTTAGTTTTCTTTAAAGCACTTGCCTTGGCATGACTATATCAGTAACCCATCACTTGATGCCATTTTGTGTAGTTTCAGTTTCTTAGGGTGATTTATGAATCAGAACTTGTCATTAAAAAAACTTCTAAAAACCTGTTAGCAGAGCTTCCTGCCCAGTGATGCAATTTGAAACTTTCTAGTTTCCCATTTTGAAAGGTTCTGTAAGATATCCATATCAACTGGCTGCTTCCCTGTAAGATATACATATCAACTGGCTGCTTCCCTGTAAGATATCCCTATCAACTGGCTGCTTCCCTGTAAGATATCCCTATCGACTGGCTGCTTCCCTGTCAACAGTTTTACGTCTAGAGTAAGTTTAGTGACAAAATGGCAGAAGTCGCCATTATTTGCAGCAAATGTTGCAAATTGCCTTTCAATTGGATAAATGGTGATTTAAAAACTATTTTCACATTTCCGCCTTTCTTTGAGATTTCTCATGGTATTACAGATGTGGATGATTTTTGATCCGACTTAAAAGGGGACGTTGCATCAGAATGGCTCAGCATGGTGCATTGTGGGTAACATGGGTCGCCGACGGTGATCATGGGTGTCACATGACCTAGGGAGGTGTCATGTGACCAGCCTGGAGCTGGGTTGTTAGATAACTGCATCATGGGAATGGCGGGAAGGGCGGTGATGGAAATTTGATAAATTTTATGAAAAATTGTTGGTTTTGATATAAGAATGGGTTTAATTTAAACTATTCATAAATCTTAAAGATTACTTGTTTTTTGTAGAAGATGGTCTCAGGTTTCAAGCTGAGGAGCAGGTGCAGGGTTGATTTATGATTTCTGTGATTTATATTTATTCTCAGTCCTATATGGAGACATCAAGGGTTAGTTTTCTTCTGGAGTCCTCAATGGTTTATTGGCAAACATAAGAGGGATGTTTTTCTTGTGGATTGTGACATGTTTTCTTGCTACTTTAGTTACCTGTTACCTTTGAAATCTTCTTTGTCACCATTTTAAATGGATTTGTTTGTTTGATGCAAATTTTAGACTGATAATGTCAACTTCTGTCTGTCCATTTAAAGAGTTTGTTATCTACATTTGCATTAACTTAAACTTAACAGACTGACACATGCCTCAATGAAAGCCTGACACCTATTTTAACTGCGAACGTTAATTACTGGAAGTGTAAATATTTAAAGTGGCCAAAGTGTATTGCAGCATATAATTTGGGAAAACTCTGCTTTTGTTTGTTAACATTACAGTTGAAGTATTTCAATGAAATTTTTATGAAACTTTTAAATGAAGCTGTTTAATTTTAACAACTCTTTTTTAGCTCACCTGAGCACAACGTGCTCATGGTGAGCTATTGTGATCGCCTTTTGTCCGTCGTCCGTCGTGCGGCGTCAACATTTTCCTTGTTAACACTCTAGAGGTCACATTTATTGTCCAATCTTCATGAAACTTGGTCAGAACATGTGTCTCAATAATATCTTGGACGAGTTCGAAAATGGTTCCGGTTGGTTGAAAAACATGGCTGCCAGGGGGCGTGGCAGTTTTCCTTATATGGCTATAGTAAAACCTTGTTAACACTCTAGAAGTCACATTTTTAGACCAATCTTCATGAAACTTGGTCAGAACATGTGTCCCAATAATATCTTGGATAAGTT
>VMBQ01007942.1:25770-41613 GCA_007657795.1 Dreissena rostriformis
AACACTGTATTATGTGAATTGGGAATAAGACATCAATTTGGGAATAAATTGTGTTTTATCAAAAGTGCATAATATGCAGTTTTATATGTTGTATTTATTTAGTTTGACAAATTATAATTAAAACAGATACTTGCATATATAATAGCATCATTTAAATTGATTTTACTTCAAAACTGGATTTTTTTTTAATTAAAAAAAAAAATCCTCATCAAATGAAACTGTGTCCATGCCGCGCATGGACACAGTTTAGAAATACAGTTAAAATGATAAAAATACAATCACTGTTTATGAAAAAGTCATGGAAAATTGCTTATTAAGCTTGAATTATACATAATATATTACAAAAATACAAGTAGATTATGAAATGAATAGTTTCGTTTGAGAAAATCACCAAAATGATGTCCAATCCCAGTTTGATGTCTTATTCCCAATTCACATAATACAGTGTTATGAATTCTCAAAATTGGCATAATAATATTCGGAAGAGTCCAATATTAAGCAGCTTATGTAAACCAAAATGTGTTGCATAATCAGATGATTAAAGGATTGGTTTTAACCCTTTGCATGCTGGGAAATTTGTCGTCTGCTAAAATGTTGTCTGATAAATTTCGAAAATTAGCATTTTCTTTGATTTTTTTTCAAAGAATACTATCAGAATAGCAAACAGTTTGGATCCTGATGAGACGCCACGTTCTGTGTCGTCTCATCTGGATCCAAACTGTTTGCAAAGGCCTTCAAAATCCGGTTCCAGCCCTCAAAGGGTTAAGCTCTGCTGAGAAGTATCCCAGTCTTTGCAATTTTAAATTTTATTTCCAATCATTTGTTTTAAATGTTGAATGAAGGTATGTTGATGCAGATTTAAACTCCACATATGAACTCAGTGTGTCAGTGCTTTGTTAAATCATAATTCTGTCTAAATGGGAATTCTTTCCATGATTTGTTAATACAGCTTTACAAAAATTAAGGCTTTCTTCAATGTGTGAATGCAGCTTTAAATTATACACATGTCCACTGTATGGTTATGCAGCTTTAAACCCTCTGTCTGTCCTGGCGTCCCACATTGTCCCCGTAATCCATGTTATCGCAGCTCACAGCTGGCGTATCCCAATATGCCACCTTATACAGTGTAGACTATTTACCGAAGTCACCGATTGCAGCTAATTCAGCCATTTATCTCCCAGGATGCTCCACTTTAGGAACACTAGACCATCGTACATAATCCTCCCATTCCTTAAAGGCTATCAACGTAATCCTGTTGCTTTTGATTTTGCGTTTTTAAAACTGTCTTGTGACATTGATTTTGAGATAAACTTGTCCTGTTAATGGTAATACTTAACACCTTGTATGGTTGTTGAGGCGTTTGAAGAACCTAGATGTCCCTGATTTTCCCTTTCCTTGTTTTGTTTGTCCATTTTAAAAGTTTTAATAATCAATATTAAAGAAAGAAAATACAATCATTGTTAGTTGTCATGTGCAACAACCGTGTTGCACGCTTAAAGGTCAAGGTCATGTTGCACACTTTGAGTTCATAGTCCTTATAATATTGGTAACAATGAAAATAGATGTTCATATGTTATGCGGATGCACAGTCTAATCAGGGACGACACTTTCTGCCTAGACTTAGTTTTTGTTTAGAGACTTTCTGTAAAATAAAAAATCCATAAAAGCCACTGCACAGTCTAATCTTGGATTACACTTAAGCACTTGCAATCCCCGTTTTCCCAGAAGGAGTCTCAAATGATGAAAACAAAGCTTCTGTGTCTCCACCATGGCAGAGTGATGTACTTTTTATTACGTTATATACATTTCTGGTGGCAGAAGTGGCATTTGTTCTTACATTTATCAATGTCATTTTGACGTCTTCATTCCAAAGTAATCATGATTCCTTAAAAGAAATCATGATGTTCTGTTAACATATTTCAGAAAACATGGATTAATTTGAAATAAAATAAACAGCTAGATGGATATTAAATCTAGATATTTACATGATTTAAATTATTCTGTCAAGCTAGGACATGAAATTCAAACAATTGAGAATTTATGAAATTCTCATTAATAACTCACAAAAACAGAAAGCACAAAGCAGACTTGTTAACTAAGATACAACATTTTTTTATTTATTTTTAAATGTGCAAACTGGAAATATAAACTTAATAAATGCAACATTCAATACCCCAAAATTTACTTTAACCTAACCCTGATCACTATGATGTAATCAATGAGACTTGAACATGCTTGCGTTTTGTTGCATTCCAGGCAATATTAGAATCATTAGGCATATCAGTAATAAACGAGAAAAGTGACATTTTTAATACTTTACTTCATGTCTCTATCCATGATTTATCACTTGAAACCGTTATTAATTCAATATCAAAAGGAATCCACATGTCTGAATGTCAGATATCTATCATTAAATGGTGTTTGCTTAAGGAAATCTTGTGTTTTTGATGTGATACAAAGTAAACATTCCTTGATTATTTGTCTTGGTGGCGACTTACAGTCAAGTTGTGGTCTGGTTTTGAACCAAAAAGCACAAGTCATTACCTTCAGAAAGTGCAGGAGGGCCTGTCTTTGATTCCTTAACCATTTATGGCTTTGTTTAATAGATTTTACTCTGGTCTGGTATTTCTTAAGTAGCCACAGGACTTTGAAGAGCATGTCTTATGTAATCTGAGGACTTTTAGCCGATCTATGATTTATTAAAGGTGAACAGATGTGTTACAGCAAGCTTAATTGAAATAATTTACTGCATGTTGTGACATAAGGTTGCTTTGCTGTAAACGAATAGACGCCTCTAGTTTTACCTCTGACGTTAATTTTCATCCAAAAAATTCACAAACATAATTATGACAAGTTTACCACATACAGTTCATGGTAAATAAAATATAACCAGAATTGTCATGTGATATTCAGTTTGAAAAAGTCACCTGTCAATGGCCAATCATAATCGCTTAATTGATTTCAATGGTGTTCACAACAAAATAATTGTACATAATTACACAAAGGGAAGTCTAGGAGTCTGAACACCATTACAAATAACTAAAAGTTGCGAAACTCAGTCAAGGTGTTGTTACTGTTGTACTTTTTTGCACCTATAAGCCGTAATGGCTTTGGAGGTGCACCCATGACAATACCGCTGTCTGTGTAAACTCCTACATCATAATTTACCAGGCAAACCAGTAATTACAGATTTGCAAAGCTTGCACCAATCAGAACAATCCCCAAGAATCCAGCCTTAAATCAGTGCCTGCCAATGCCTGTATCGCTGTTCCTATCTTGGCAAAGCTGTTGGAATTGCAATCACAGTGTTTTAACACAGTTCAGTTTTCCCTCAGATCTTTTGTTCCCGTCTTGGGTGTGCTGCTTTTTCAATCAGGAGAAGATAAATGTTAATTTTGCCATGTTGAGCCCGGTGATGTATAGATGAGCTACTCCCAGGGGTTTGGGCTCTCCATGGGTTCCCAGAGGTGGTACCCTTGTGTCATGGTGACGTCATGGTAACATAAGTCTGTGTATGTCAGAGGCTTGATATTTCCAAGTCTTTGTGGTGGAGCTGCGTTACTGATTATGCTGTGCTGTAATGACAATCTCACATTGCCTCATCCAGGGATAAATGACTTAATCACAGGTCCTGGGCTTTTGATGTGTGAATATTTTGTGAAATGTTTGTTGTAGAAAATTCCAACAAATGTGTGAATTTTCATGTATGTTTGTCATGGTTGTATAATGACAGATTTTTAACAAGGGAAGGCAAATATTGCAGCTTTACTATTTAAAGGGGCATATTGACGGTATATCCCCCTAAGTTATGACATGTATAATAAAACAGAGGACAAACCTATTTACTCAAAAGTGCGAAAAAGATGGTTCATGAATTTGTTGCAGTTAGGTTCTCAACTACTTATAATTGCACTTGCTGTTTCCTTGCAGTGGACCACCTCCCTTGTCCACTATATTTCCTGTTTTTGGCTGCGATATATTTCCACTAGATTGATTTAATGAGATTATAATTGAAAAAGTGATATGGTGTGGGAATGATTTATTTATTTGGCATTCATTGTTCCAATCTCTCTTTACTTTCACCTCAAAACATATTTGTTTCCCACCATACATACATCTGGTACACTGCAGCTGTGTTTCACCAGGTCTGTGTTACAGAGAAGCTTGTTTATTTGTTCAGCACCTATGTAAATGCTTTTTTAGAGCTCCTGAATGATCCGTAATGTTTCCATCTGTCATAAGGGTCCTGTAGAAGCAATTATGACGGATCTTGCAAGATTTCATTGACATGCAACCTTTGTGTCTAGAATAACAGTATCTGATTCGTTCTGTTGTTCTAAGTCAAAGGAAATTTAGTTATTTTGTGTTGTAATATTGGTTTAAATAAATTATGTTTAAATTGCAACAGCTGTTCTTTGTATACTTGTGAAGCATGATTTTATAAAACATGAAAACCTCTTCGGTGTTGCAAAATTGTACATACTTCAAACTTGCTTGTGTCGCCATCACTTATTGCTACTTTGAATTGTACTTCTCCTAAAGATACTGTACTCAAGAATGCTGTTTGAACGAAACATTTTTCTGCAATAAACAATAGTGTACAATAACTGCACATATATCCCCTCAGGATTTCTGCACAAGATTTTATTCAGGAATGGCCCCATACAGTTCAGTTCCCTGCCCTGTCCAGATGACCCCTGTCAAAGAGGGAACACTAATTATGTCAACCAGTGAGAGGGAAAAAAAACCTATCTGACAGGGATTAGCATATCTGAATCAAAGAATCCTCATCATCATTAGCACAACCACCCAAGCCATGGCTTGCAGAGGGTCTAGATATGGCTTCCTGATGCACATGAAAACTCTTGGACACCACTCTTTATGACTAAAGCAGGCCTCCTGGACATGTCAACTTTTGGGCACCACTCTTAATGACTAAAGCATGCCCCGTAGACATGCATGCTCCAAGCCTCTAATGAAGATGACACATATTGAATTGGTGCATGCCTTCCTTCCAATGGCAAATTGCTTTTTCATCACCGTGAGCAAATTGTCATTGACCGATGAATGCTCTGGATACAGATTGGGGTTGGTTAGGAATCCTTGTTGCTTTTTATGCCCCTCTTCGAAGAAGCGGGGGTATATTGTTTTGCTCATGTCGGTCCGTCCGTCGGTCCGTCGGTCGGTCCATCCACCACATGGTTTCCGGATGATAACTCAAGAACGCTTAGGCCTGGGATCACGAAACTTCTTAGGGACATTGGTAATGACCGGCAGATGACCCCTATTGATTTTCAGGTCACTAGGTCAAAGGTCAAGGTCACAGTGACCTGAAGCAGTAAATGATTTCTGGATGATAACTCAAGAACGCTTTGGCCTGGGATCACAAAACTTTATGGGGACATTGGTCATGACCGGCAGATGACCCCTATTGATTTTCAGGTCACTAGGTCAAAGGTCAAGGTCACAGTGACTCGAAACAGTGAAATGGTTTCAGGATGATAACTCAAGAATGCTTACGCCTAGGACCATGATACTTCATAGGTATATTGATAATGACTGACAGATGAACCCTATTGATTTTCAGGTCACTAGGTCAAAGGTTAAGGTCATAGTGACTCAAAACAGTTAAATGGTTTCCTGATGATAACTCAAGAATACTTACGCCTATGATCATGAAACTTCATAGGTACATTGATCATGACTGGCAGATGACCCCTATTGATTTTCAAGTCACTAGGTCAAAGGTCAAGTTTACAGTGACAAAAAACGTATTCACACAATGGCTGCCACTACAACTGACAGCCCATATGGATATGGGGGGCATGCATGTTTTACAAACAGCCCTTGTTTCATTTTGCTTTGTTTTTGTCCATGTCTGCATTAAACTAAATAATGCCATGGCATCGTAGAAGCCATGGCAATTCCATCCCCTGCAAAAAGCATAAACAAATTCTTGTACAATTATAAAAAAAAAAACTGAAGCAAATTAGCACACCAGGATGATATTTAAAGCACGATCTTTTCTTGTGTTTTACACAAAAATAGAATTCTGTAAGGGATTCATTTCTGACAAAAGGTTATGCGATTTCTAAGAGGAAAACTATTCATTTGCAATGACACAAAGAACAGATGAAACTCATTTCCAGAAAAGCTGTGGACTATAACAGAATCATTCTAGGGTATTCATTCCTAATAGGTTTTTTCTTGGATGACTGATCATCTTAGACACAAAATTACAATTTAGATTTATTAGTAAGACACATAAAATTAAGTATCAATTGTTCAATTAGACAAAGTCATCAGTAAAGAAAAACATAGAATCGTCCAATACTCAATATTTCTTAGAAATATTGCTCAGAACTATATGTTTCTATATAACATCTGGCATTTTTATGCCCCCAGTAGGGTGGCATATAGTGAACGCACTGTCCGTCCGTCTGTCCTTCTGAAATTCCGTCACACTTGCGTTTAGGTTTCGAAATATGGTCATAACTTTTGCAATATTGATCATAGCAACTTTATATGCATGTGTATCTCATGGAGCTGCACATTTTGAGTGGTGAAAGGTCAAGGTCAATGTCATCCTTTAAGGTCAAAGGTAAAAAAAAATCAAAGCGGCGCAGTAGGGGGCATTCTGTTTCATTGTGACAAACACATCTCTTGTTACATATGGCATAAAAACTTTCCTCTGGCATTTCTACCACTTTACTTCTGGCATTTTTTCCTCTAGCATTTTTACCTATGGCATTTTTATGGCCCCCAGTCTATGCTGGGAGACATATTGTTTTTGCCCTGTCCGTTTGTTGGTTTGTTTGTTGGTTTGCACAAACTTCAACATTTGGCCATAACTTTTGCAATATTGAAGATTGCAACTTGATATTTGGCATGCATGTGTATCTCATGGAGCTGCACATTTTGAGTGGTGAAAGGTCAAGGTCATCCTTCAAGGTCAAAGGTCAATTATATGGGTCAAAATCGCTCAAAAGGGGACATAGTGTTTCACAAACACATCACTTGTTACCTCTGGCATTTTACCTCTGGCATTTTAACCAACATACAAATATTCTTTTCCAGAAAAGCTGTGGACTATAACAGTGTCATTCTTGGCTATTCATTCCTTGTTTGAATGTTAAAATACAGGCTGCATGGTTTGAAGGATTTTCATGATGGATGCATGCTGGTGAAATGTGGTGTCAACAAAGCTTAACATGTTTTCACAACATGTGGCTTTGGTTTCATAACATGTTACCTTTCACGGTGAAAGTAGTTATGATAAAAGAACATTAAGTTATTTTTGGCCTTGTTAATTTTTGTTATCAAATTGAGTGGTTGTTGAGTAAAAATCAAAACATATAAGTCATATTTTCCAGAATGCTCTTTCCATTTTATTACAGCGTTATGGTTAATGAAACTTGGAGCTTGAAAAGACATTTTATTTTGAGTCTGTTGTCTGGGTTACCAACCAGAACTTTTCTTTTTGAAATATATCAAATTGTGGGCAGGTAGGATGTTAAATCAGAAAGGAAATCGTGGTTGCAAATTTCAGCATAAGTGCAAGACAAGCACTATAATTATCCATTTAACCACTCCAGCATTAGTACAAATAATGTCACATTCACTGTTACTGATATTCCTAATCAAAAACAAATGCTGAAAAGAAAAGTTCCTTAATTAAACCTTGAGATGTCAGCTGCAACTCAACACAAGCTGAATTAATTGGGTAGAAAAAACCCTTACCTGACAGTTCATCTCATTATGTAGGTTACACCCTACCAACTCTGGGGAGGCATGGTGCGGGTGTGCATGTATGTTGGTGTGCAGACATGCAACCAGCAGACAGTTACCATTGCCTGTAGTTTATCATAACCATCACCAAATAAGGCCAAGTTTATCATTACCATCACCAAGTAAGGCCAGAATAGATTGGCAGATTTGAATTTTTGATCATGAAGTCCCTTTGTTAGATTGGTTGCTTGCATTCCAGACATTTTAAAGGCAGAAATTGGAAAAAAGTATTGGGTGAAGCTATTGAAATTGTTATTGCAAAGAGAACCTAAGAAGAAATATGTATTTAATTTAAATAGCGTGCTGACATTTTATAGATTAAATTATGACTGACTGGCTGTCAAAACTGAACAGATATGCAAACCAATTATTTAATGAGATTGTTCGGCCTGATGTAAGCGGTATAATTGCTAATGACTGCGGCATTGTTTTGATACCATCTCAATTATGGGGAACATGTCAATATAAGTATGCAGGTGGTCTACCATGCAATCAATTGACATCCATTTATTACATGTCACCCTATCTGAATGAACTTCTGTTTTACCCAGCCAAAGATTCACACTGCATTAACCATGGCTGACTCCTGCACCATATGTCTCCAATGGAGAACTGTGCAGCAAATTATTGCACTAAAAGTGTATTTAAATCATTAAATACACATACGTATATGTTTACTTTTGGGATTTAAAATTATTGAAAATGTTTTGTTTTTTGTACTACTCGACTTAGAGTGCATGGCTATGTAACACTTTCTTTTTCTTTTAATTAAAACAAAACACGTCAATAAACTATTTAATCTCTGCTGACTCGCTAGACTAGACTAGTAATAAATGTTGCGTTAATGCAAACAAAATATGGGAAAATGGACAATATTGGACAATGTTTGATGTTTAATGTACTGTCCAGAAATAAATTAATAATGATTTTGGGCTACATTTATTTTTACAATGAAATGTTGATTATATATGTTTTAATATTACTGCATATGTGAATTTGTTGGAGACATTCTATTCAAACATAATAGTCAGCAAACACAGCACATTTTTGTTCAGTTTTGGGGCCAAATTTAGCCCTATTCCCCACTGCAATAAGTATACATTTTTCCCCTTTAATAAAATAAAAATACTCTGAATAAACAAGTATCTTATAATGCTGTAAAACATTGCCCGTATTTGTTTTGAATAATGATATCTATTAATGTAAATAGATATTTACTATTTTAAGTAAATTAGAAATATATGCTTTCTTATGCCAAGGTGCTGCCATCAAAGGGCTCTTGCCCCATTTTTCCAGGAGTTAGAATATTTTCTGGCAATGTAAAGGTTGATATTGAAAACACTCAGTCATTCAGCCCATCCACAAATGAAGCTTGATGCATTTTTTTGTGTGTCAAAAGAGATATGGAAGAGTTACATCAAGAGTTTGTTGATATGTTTATTTTAAAGCATATTCTTAGTTCAAACATTTAATAAAGTTTTATTAAAAAGCTTAATAATTTTACATGGTTTACAATTAAAATAATCATATATACTCCATTTAACTAATTAATTTTCTTTATAAAGTTTTATCAAACATATGCATACAACCGGTCATGCATTTTGTTGATATGGTTTTTGATATAAATCAAATTTCTTAAGGACATAAAGGGTAAGATAACAAAAGTCAAAGTCATGAACAATATTTTGTTTCTGGGGTTTAATTTCATATTTGTTTTAAATATTTCAATATTTTTTAGTCATGCATGTCATTTTGCTTTTTTTAAATGTTATGTATTCACTCTGTTTTGAATCTTTGATATGTTTTGCTGAGAAGTGCCATATCGCCAATCTGTGAACCTTTAACACTTCCTTCAAACACCAGGTTGCTCCCTTTGAAATGGCTATTGAATGGAAGATGAATATCATTTGATAACTTGGAAATACTAGAATGGTGTTTTACAGGAAAATCATAAAGATAATTCATTCCCGAATTAATGTTAGCGTAATAAAAGTTATTATAATCTCATAGTATGGTTTCCCATAGTTTAACTTTAATTTTGCTCTTTGATTGAAATATGTCTGAAATCTTTTCTTATCAGAAAAGTGAATATTACCTGGTGGGAAAGAAACAGAGATTTGATATTACTGTTACCAAGATGAATTCAAATTTCATGTATGATATATATGTTGAGTATTATGCATTAAACATTTGTGCATGATTTTAAATCTTGCCTATGCCTGTACGACTTTTGGTTTTGTATTTTAATGCAACCATAATATAAACAAGAAAAGGTCACCTTTTGGATGTTCAAACAAAGTGGAAGTTTTCATAGAAGTGCATAACAAAGTGGTACTTATTTCATATCAGTGTTTCTATCGCAGAGTGGGTAACCACATGACAAACAAGATAGCGACGCAGAGACATGTATTTTTGGCATTTTTATACCCTTTATTACTTGTATTAATTGTTTAAATGCAGCTCACTTTCCAGCCATATCAGCAAGAAAGTGATTAGCCTCTATTTCATATTAAAATTCGCCTTATATTACGACTACTCGCTGCATATTTTCTTAGTGGAGCTGTAATAAGGTCACCCCGCTAAGAAATTTTGCAGGGAGTAGAGTCAAGATTTGGAGTGAATATTTATACGAAATATAAGCAAATGACTTTCTTGCTGATATGGCTGGAAAGTGAGTGGCATTTAAACAAATTATAAAAGAAATGAATGGCGAAAATACCTGTGGCTTGGATGTTGCAATTTTGTGTGTCAGGTGATTATCCCCTCTGTATCAGCCAGTGCATAATGGCCTCACACTGGGCCTCTTTTATTACACATGTTAGCCAGTTCTTTTTATTCACAATTAATTAATTACCAATTACACTTACCCAACTTGTTCTTGCACTGTGGGTAACATTGGGCCTGATAAATTGCTTCTGTTCCCGCAACTTCTTGTAAATTGTCTCCTGCTCTTAGGAGAACTTCATTACACTAATTCTCAGTCTGGACTGTGGTAATCTCTTAATAGATGTACAGGAAGCATTTGATCTTTACTGGTAACTGGTTTGGGACGAATATATGACTGGGCCTTTTCGGCACCAGTTTTAGATCAGAGCCCATTTGGTAAATTCGGTTTGTAATGGGTAATGAAGTGTGAAATTTGGTTAAACAGATGTCATAATAAATATGTTTCACAAGTTGTGGTGCCAGTAGGTGGGGCTATGTAGGATGTTCTTGTACCCTTAATAGTCTAGTAAATGCATATGAAAGAAGACACTATGTTCATTTCTGTAATTGAGCCTCGCTCTGTGAAAAGGGGGTTAAATGCATATGTGAAAAGTGTCGTCCCAGATTAGCCTGTGCAGTCCACACAGGCTAATCAGGAGCAACACTTTCCGCCAAAACAGGATTTTTGCTAAGAAGGGACTTTCTTTAAACATAAAATGTTATATAAGCGGACTGCACAGGCTATAATCTGGGATGACTCTTTCCGCCAAAACAGGATTTTTGCTAAGAAGAGACTTTCTTTAAACATAAAATGTTATATTAGCGGACTGCACAGGCTATAATCTGGGATGACTCTTTACACACATGCATTAAATCCTCTTTTTACAGAGCGAGGCTCACTTACATTTGCTTGCAGATGTGAGGACAGTAAGTCTATCAATTATTATATTCTCCACATTTTTTGAAAAGTTGCAAAATTTCAGATTCTGCCATACTTTTTGAAATATAAGCATTTTGATGTACACAAAAGATCTATAACAATTTATTTAAAGTTAATTTAAAGATAAAGTGTAATAAGTGTTTCCGTTTTTCGCTGATTTCATAGGTTCATGTACAAATCTGTTGGTGTAGAGATATTTGGTAGTTTATTAAACAATAAACTTGTAACCATGGAGACATCTTTGACATAAATTGTACAAAAAGCTACCCCAAAAAACAAGATTTGTTGTGTATTATATAAATGGTTTGTCAAACTGAGAGAGAGACAGGTGTAGTGTGTAACCCACAACATGGTGGAACTCCTGTCAGATATAGTAGTGTGTAACCCACAACATGGTGGAACTTCTGTCAGATATAGTAGTGTGTAACCCACAACATGCTGGAACTTCTGTCAGATATAGTAGTGTGTAACCCACAACATGCTGGAACTTCTGTCAGATCTACTCTTAATTAGTGGAATTGGATGCTGTAACATTTCAGCTGGAATTGAGGTAATTGTTGTTGATGGAAATAAAAATGTAATTGGTAAGGGGTCTTGGGACAGATTCAAACCGTTATTTGGTGGTTCAACCAAAATTAACTTTTACAGCTAACTCAAGTTGTTTAATCATATCTTGTCATGCCTCTTACATTATGATATTTAGAAATGATCCAGTTAAGAAGGTTTCCACTGTATGAATTTTCAGAATAACTCGTATAAAACTTGATTTTGCATGAGTTTATTACTTTTTTTCAATTATATGAATTATGTGTTTAATGAAGAAAATTAATAATGAGTTGTAAAAGTGCATTAGTTGTTGACAATGTCTGAGACATGTTATTGCCTTTATTGATCATTGAACCGAACTGCATGGCATGCGAGGGACGAATTTGTTATACTTATGTTTTGTTCCAGGAATTTTGCATTTGCTTATATGCTTTCTTTTTTGCATCTGCTTATATGCTTTCCTTACAGAAAGGACCTCGGAACAAAACATTTTTTTTCTTCAACACTTGCTCGTCCTGCTGTTTTACAGAGCTGGCATACATTACGATGGCAAATTGGCAAAACTGTTTTTTAGGACATGCCCCTGTTTAAACAGTGGGTGGGTAAAGGTTGTCTTCATTCTGCAACATCATCCAAATTGGTTCCCAGCAGTGCGTTGCTGGGTGCCAGCAGATGTTATGCAACTAGCACAGACATGAATACATCATTCAACATTACTTACTTTTCTCTCCAAAAACAATATTTTTGCTTGTCACTTTGGCAAGCTTATTTTCTCCCCATTTCTAATCCATTGTAAAGTCAGCGAAAAAATCATCTGCCATTTGGATGCACATTTTTCCTCTTTTATGTGCAAAATGTCATGCTGTACGGAAAAGAAGCAGTCAGTCGTCGTGTTATTTCTTGCAGAAAATATAATTGGTATTTCGGTTTTCGTATTGATTTCCACAAAGTTCTCCTGTGACAGGCTTCTCACTGTAACTGTTGAATTTTCTAAAGCCTGTTTGAGTTACGTTAAGGGCTCACATGTGATATAGGAATTGTGAAAACAAAATGACAATTTTTTTTTTCAATTGTTCAATTTGAAAAAAAAAAAAATCCAGGTAGTATTATATAGTTGAACATGAAATTATAAATATACACTTGGTTTTATGACTTGGAGCATTGATTAAATCTAAATAATTGATATCTTGAGATATCATACAAGTAATTTTGCTGATGTTAATTTTTTTATGATAAACTTCCTATAAATACAATTCACATTTTCGAGTGAGCAGTGTCAGAAATGCATTTTTGTTATAAAAGAAATTTTAACCATAATGTGATGGCAGTCTAATATTTTTATTAAATCTTTGATGATTGATTTGAGGTCGCATCTATTGATCGGGCTGGAAACCAATTGATATCTCCAGCCTCCCAACTGGACCCATCGATACTGTAAGAGCCGCTAATGATCACTAATTAATGTTGTGGCCCGTTACATGTGTCCAATAAAACTATCACTTGTGACAATTGCAAATGTGAGTCACAGATCATGAGTGCAGATACAAAGGGCTAGGGTTTCATTATGTGCAATTAATTTCATGTATTATGGGTCCTGATGGAAAGGGAGATGTATTGAACAAACAAAACACAACTAATGGAAAAAAACAGTGACTGAATGAAAGAGTGTACAAGCCATGTTCAATGCTTTGGTAACTGGACAATTTAAAGTCTTGTTAATAATTGAGAGTCCATATAATCCAGCTAGGTCTCTGAGGTGATGGTGGTTGGTGCTCTGGTGTTTGGGGTGGTAATGCTGGCTAGTTAGTAAAAGATTCTTTGATATAAAAGGGTCTCCAAGGGCATTGCAAGGGACAAACTTAAAGTGATTAATTGAGGGTCTATAGGATCAAGCTAGATTTCTGAAGTGAGTGTGGTGGCGCTGATGGTGTTTGGGGTGGGGGTAATGCTAGCTAGTTAATAATAGATTCTTTGATAAAAAAGGGTCTCCAAGGGCATTGCAAGGGACAAACTTGAAGTGATTATTCAAAATCCTTCATGAAGGATTTATTAACCTGATTAATTGATCCTGGCACATTGTAAGGCTATCAGATGATGATATTCTAATTGAAGATCGCCTATCCATAATTTATGGCTAAAAGAAACGATGGCTTAGTTTTGTGCCATGTGAATGTGTCTCTAGAGTCATGAGAATTCAAAGTCCGTTAACAGATTCATTAAAGTCCACTTAGAGTGTCTTTATCATTGTCAAGTGATCAATAATTATTGTCCCTAGTTAGCATTTGTTTCTTGAAGTTTACAAGTTGCCATAAAGTAATTTTTTCCATAGTTTCTCAAAAACTTTGTTGCTTTGTTCCTTTAACTGTGTCATTGAAAAGGAAGGGTGTTTGGAAAAAAATGTTTTTAAACAATCTAAAAATACGTATAGCAAGTTTTTGATAAATGTTTTCCATATCAGATCGCAAGCTCTTGATTTGATAAGTGGTCCTGAACCACAATATAGATGAAACCTTTCTTTATCAAAAACGGTTTTTATATTATCAGCTCAGAATAGACGTGTTTATTGCCGACTTCTTAAATTGCTAGATATTTAATAGTCCATAATCTTCATAATGTGGGATTATATGTTAATAAAAAAATGTGATAAAATCAAGTTGCATATTTTGATAAAATATTTTAAGATTGTGTGTTTTATAAATTGGCTATGAGGGATGAGTCAAGAAATGATACCCAGACTTTCTGCTGATGCAGCTGGGAGTGGGGTCTGTAAACATGCCCAGATGTAGGGAATGGGGAGGGAGCTGCCTATGCACCCTATATATGAGTCTCGCTCTGAGAAAGGGGGGCTTAATGCACGTGTGTAAAGTGTCATCCCAGATTAGCCAGGGACAATACTTTTTTCTCTGAGAAAGAGACCTTCTTTAAACAAAAAATTACATAAAGCGGAAAGTGTTGTCCCTGATTAGCCTGTGCGGACTGCACAGGCAAATATAGGACGACACTTTACACACATACATTAAGCCCTGTTTTCTGAGAGCATGGCTCATATATATATATCTCCTGTAAAATGTCTAAGATTCAATGTTTAAGCATCACACTGACATTATAATAACATATAATAGTAGTTATATAAAGTTGTAACATTATTAACATTGTCATGCTGCACATATGTATGAAAAAAGTCAAAAGCATTTTAATTATGATGTACAAAATAGCCACAGTTTTTCAATTTATCTGGTTTAGTTTTAAAACCTACATGTGGGTATGTTTATTTGCCTGCAAATCTGTTTTCAATGGTTGGAAAGTGGTGCTATGTGCCACCAGTTCTAGCTACCTCCAAATTCAGAATCTGCAGCTGGTGTATGATGGGAATATTTGAACAGGATCAGACACAGGAAGTGCCGAGATTTCAAGCGAAATTCTGACAGTTGAATGAACAACTTGAGGCAATATTTGTTCATCCTCTTATGATTTAAACAGCAAAAAAGAAGATATGCAGCATATGAACATGATGAAAGGGATTTTAAAAGTTGTTGCTTGAAGACAAAACAAATGTTGATGATTATTCTGCTTATCTCTGCAGAGTAAAGTACAGTGGTAATTGAGGTTTGTAGTGTCAAGGTCACCAAACAACTGAGTAATGTACAGTGGTAAGGTTTGTATTGTCAAGGTCACCAAACAACTGAGTAATGTACAGTGGTGAGATTTGTATTGTCAAGGTCACCAAACAACTGAATAATGTACAGTGGTGAGGTTTGTAGTGTCCAGGTCACCAAACAACTGAGTAATGTACAGTGGTGAGGTTTGTAGTGTCAAGGTCACCAAACAACTGAGTAATGAACAGTGGTAAAGTTTGTAGTGTC
>VMBQ01007943.1:0-16827 GCA_007657795.1 Dreissena rostriformis
GCATGACCCATATTCAAACTTGACCTAGACATCATCTTGATACAACTTCTGACCAAGTTTGGTGAAGATCCGATGAATTTTTGGGACAGACAGACAGACAAAGTGACTCCTTTATAGCCCCCTTTACCAATGGTTTGGTAAAGGTATAATGATATACGTTCAGAGGACAAAAAATTCACTTGTCTGCTCATATTGATGAGTTAAATCTTGAAAGGTTACAGAACAAGTGTAACACATCTGATGTTAAAATAAAATCATGTATTTGCTGACTAGTTAGACTCTTTTTTTATAAAATTAAATTCCTTTTCTTAAAGAATATCTATTCCCCAATTAGAACTGGAAACGTTTTTTTTATGCATTTTTATTTTCTGTATAATTCGAAATTCATTACATTACTAAGTTTGGTCTAGACGTTTGTGCCTTCATTGTACATCACATTCATGCTAGTGTAGTGCGACAAACAATAACTCGACTTGCCCAACATCAAAGACATGATGCCAGCCATCAATCACTTGTCTAAAATTATGTTGTTTTCTAGATTGTGTACATGCAATTTTTTTTCTTCATACTTATGTTATTGTCACCAGTGAACTGCACTCTTTTAAAAATTGTCTTTTGATGTTAAGGAATAGTCATTTTTTAAACAGAATACATTAAAGGCATTTAATTTTTTTTTTATGTAATTGTTATACAAATACATACATGTACAATTTGTACAAATTAAAGCCCAGTTGTGAAAATACCTAGGGGACACAATTATGATATAAACATTTTCACATTTTTGTCTGCATTAGCTCCCTTATATTTGTTCAAAAAGTGTAGAAAACAGCATTATTTGAGACAACATGACAAAGACAAACAAAGTGTTACTGATTAACAGGTGATGGGAATCTTTTTTTAATTGAATACCTGTATTAAAGGGACTTGTACACAGATTTTGGAATGTTTTAAAATTGGTCATGCAATGCTTTAAATGGATAAATGTTAACATCGGAACTAAAAAGCTCCAGTATAAAACAATAATAAAATTTAAGAACAAGAGCTGTCACCATAGGATGACATATGCCCCCTTTTTCCACATTTTTGTAAACCTAAACGAAAAGTGTTTTTCCACATTTTTCGAAACCTAAACACAAAGTGTGATGGAATTTCAGACGGACAGACAGTGCCATCACTATATGCCCACCTTCAGGGGCATAAAAACAAGGGATGTGTTTGTCAGAAACACAATGCCCCCTTTTGAGCGATGTTGACCCATATATTTGACCTTTGACCTTGGAGGATGACCTTGACCTTTCACCACTCAAAATGTGCAGCTCCGTAAGATACACATGCATGCCAAATATCAAGTTGCTATCGTCAATATTGCAAAAGTTATGACCAAGGTTTAAGTTTTGGGACAGACATACAGACACACACAATGACAGACAGACACACAGGCCAAAAACAATATACCCCCTCTTCTTCGAAGAAGGGGGCATAAAAAGTAATCCAACCCAGGGCTCGAACCACTGACCCTTGGAGTTAAAGTCTAGAGCTTAAACCACTCGGCCATCCCTGCTGATATAGTCAGAGGTGCATTTTATACTTTATATTAGCAATCCTCGTAATGTCACAAAATATAAATATTATAACATAACGCTCCAAATTATTCAATCATTTTGCATTTGTAACGCTTTATAATTTTCAGGTTTTTAAATCTTCAAACGATGCATATAATGGTTATTTTAGAGCATGGTATTACTGTTTCCACACAAATATCATAACTACAACCAAAATTTGCAGATCTGAAACAATTTTTTTAATTTTGTGAATTTACCAAAACGTGATCTGGTCCCTTTAACATTACATGTATCTGAGAAAAACAGCAGGCCTGTCATGGAGTTTAAATGATTATAAAAAAAGGAATGTTCTTTAAGGGCTGAAAGCAAGCAAAGTATATGATCAAGGCTTTGGGAAAATGAGGTTTTATGCATGTGCGTAAAGTGTCCTCCCAGTTTAGCCTGTTCAGTCCGCACTTTCAGCTTTTATGGTATTTTTCGTTAAAAGGAAGTCTCTTCTAAGCAAATATCCAGTCAAAACAGACAGGGAATAACCTAACAGCGCGTCCCTCATCTATGACGCACAAATATCGAAATAGACGCATAGTTTTGAAATATGTGCGTCCACTCGGCCACATTGCTGAAATGAATCGGTTAACACATATGCGAATCACGATAAGTATGAACCATCTTGGGTATGAGTCAAAAGTGTAGCGATGAACGCTGAGATTAACTGAATGAGGCTTGAAGAATGCAACAAGTCTTTTGATTGGCTCTAGTCGAGCCGCTGCTGTATAATACGAACCAATTAGAATCAACCTTTTAAATAGAGTGTGTTATGACATTTTCGAGAGTCCCCGGATGAAGGCCTGCTTTAACTTTTTGTAACTTAGTCATAAATAATACAGAAATAATACTCTTAACTTTAATAACTGTAGGTCAACGGCTCGCGATTGGGATGTTAACAATAATATTATCAGGCTCGCAATTCGGATGTTAACAATAATATTATCATTGACTTGAATCAAGTTGAAATGTTGTAACAGGTTTCATTCATGTAACAAACACTGTTACAGCCTATGTGAAGGCAAACAAGATAGTGATAACCCAGAATTTGTTTTTTGGTTTCAAAATTCACTGTTTTTGAGATCATTAAAAGTTTAATGCAAAATATAGTTATTGAGCTAGTGTTATTTTCTTCACTACTTGGTATCTTTCAAAATTTGAGACTCATTTTTTTTCAAGGTGGACCTGGGACTCATTAATCTAAAATCTGCGAGTTCAGGGACCCATAGGTAGTAAATTCTAGATTATTCCCTGGACAGAAAGTGTTGTTCCCTGATTAGCCTGTGCGGACTGCACAAGTTGATCTTGGACAACACTCGACGCACATGCATTAAGCCGTGTTTTCCCAGAGTGAGGCTTGTGTGCAAGTTAAGCTGCAAAATAAAGCGCCAACTAACCTCATCCATGTCTGTGCCAAATCCAACAGGGTTTGATATGGCGTCACTTATTTCATTTGCAATCTCTTGCTGTTCTGCAACATCGTCCATCAGGTCATGAACCTTATCCACATCCCTGAAAATTGACATGCAGCAGTGTCAGAAGGGGTAATCACGTGACAAACAAAATGGTCCATACTGAGACAGGTATTTTTCATAGTTTTATACCCTTCATTTCTTTTATACATTTTTTTAATGCCCGTCACTTTCCAGCCATATCAGCAAGAAAGTAATTTGCTTTTGATTAGTATTGATACTCGCTCTATATCTCCACTTTACTCGCTGCAAAATTTCTTAGCGGGGTGACCTAATTGCAGCTCCACTAAGAAAATTTGCAGCCAGTAAAGTCGAGATATAAAGCGCTTTACTCGCTGCAAAATTTCTTAGCGGGTTGACCTAATTGCAGCTCCACTAAGAAAATTTGCAGCGAGTAAAGTCCAGATATAAAGCGAATTTTAATACAAAATTGACGCTAATCACTTTATTGCTGATAGGGCTGGAAAGAGAGTGACATTTAAACAATAAATACAAGTTATAAAGGGTGTAAAACGGCAAAAAATACTTTTCTCTGCATGGACGTCACCATCTTGTTTGTCATGTGATTACCCCCTCTGAGTGTGTTGATTTTTTATACTGCTTTTGTTATAAGTGATTTTTAGGCTATATATTTTAAATACTGTGCCTTTGGGATTGGGAAAAATAGTGTGATAAACCATTAAATTGGGAAAAATGAAACATTATTAATTAACATGATTATAAATAACAGTTTTCCAATTGTTTATTAGTGGGTACTAAGGTACATGTTTAACAACATTTTTAAATTTATATTAAAACATGCTACGGAATTTAATTGCTGTATAATAAACCCAATAAACCAACTATTGAGTTTATTGGAAAAGTTTGGCATCTTTTTGGGGACATTTTGGTCAGATATGTTGGGGAAAAAGTTACATTTGCCATTGAGAAACAGCTTGCTAGATACTGTACATTTGGGGGGAAAAAAGCACTGGTTATTTTTTAGTTAATGAGCATAAAAGAAATATCCCCATGTCTTGAGAGCTGATCAGTGCTTCAGAGTTCAGAGAGCAAGGAAACTAGGGAAAGAGAAATATGATGACACCCTACACAGAAAACTATTAAAGAACCTGATCATAGCAAGGCTATTTTTCACTTTTTCACAGGTTGAAAGTTGAAACAAAAGGGCTAAAGATCCTCAGACGATCACATAATGAACTTAACTGTTCTGAGCAGGTAGCGTTCACAATGTTTCACAAAAGACTTACAACGAAAACTGCCCCACCAATGTTTTGGAAAAAACTCAATTTTGAACTTAGCATAGATATCATAAAAACACAACTTGACTTAGTGACCTTATTTTTGAACCCACATGGCCTAGTTTCGAACTCAGCCAAGATATCATTGAAACAAATGTTAAGAACAAGTTTTATGAAGATTGGGCCATGAATGTGGCCTCTAGAGTGTTCACAAGCTCATTCTTTAATTTAACTTTGTTTCTGATCCCGCGTAAAACTGTTTCAAACTGTGCCCAGATAATATTTGACAAATGTTCTGACCAAGTTTCATGATGGTTAAGCAATAAATGTGGCCTCTAGAGTGTTCACAATATTTTTTTTTATTTTACCAAGTTACCTTGTTTTCGAACCCTGCTTCGAACTTGGCCAAGAAATCATTGCAGCGATTTTTTTCCTTCTTTATAAAGTACCGGTAAACGGCACTTTCCCAATAACGAAAAAATTACACATTTCCCAATTGCTGTCCAAAATATTCCCAATTTGAGGTAAAAAAAAAAAAAAAAAAAAAAAATTTTTTTTTGAAAATGCAACATTTAGTTAGTTTCCCTATGCAGCTCTATGGCTTCAACCTAGGTAAATATAAAATTGACAGCTTGAAAACACTTAGTTATCAATTTTAAGGTATTTGGGAGCAAAAAATCAAATACACCAATTTCCCAATTTGAGGTTTTCACGACTCAATTTTTCCCAATTTTCAGGTTTTCACGAATCAATTTTTCCCAATTGGACCGGTAAGGGTACTTTTCCCAATTGGACAAAAAAAATCGCTGCATTGGGACAAATGTTCTGTCCAAGTTTCAAAAAGATTGGGCAACAAATGTGTTTTCCAGTGTTTACAGACTTTTTCTTTAATTTGACCTACAGTTGTTGTTGTTGTTGACTACTGTTGTTGTTGATGACTACTGTTGTTGTTGTTGTTGATGACTACTGTTGTTGTTGTTGACTACTGTTGTTGTTGTTGTTGATGACTACTGTTGTTGTTATTCATATGGTAACACTTACATTCATGCCTTATGCCACACCTCTGGTATTTATTTTCTAAAATACGTTTTTTTTCTTTTTCTTGTCGGTCACTTATTTAAATATTCAACCAATATTTCATTTAATTTTCCGGTTTCACTAACCTTGTAATCCACACAGTAATTCTACCAGAACCTATGCATCATTTCTACACTACACAAAATGTAATGACCTTATTTATAACCCCTGTGACAGGGTTTTGAACTCGGCCCAGATATAATTGGGACAAATTTCCTGATACAAGAACAATGATGACAATACATGATTTATCATTTCTAACTAAAAGGTTCAATTTTGGAACTAGTAAAACCAATCTCGTTTTGATAAACAGCAGCCAAGTCACTCACATATTATTGTGAGCCTTCTTCAACGCTTTAGCTGCTGATCCCATCGCCTTGAGGACCTCTGTGTTTGTGCTGGCATTCTCAAGGCACTCTCTCTGGAACTCTATGGTGGACAGGGTACCGTCGATCTGCTGTAGCTGCTTCTCATACCGCTTCTTTCTCTTCAGAGCTTGCAGTGCAACTATAAAAAAAAGCAAATTTGTTGAATTGATATCCCCTGCCAATTATAAAATTTTGTGACAGACAGAATGACGGACGGACAGACAACGCCAATTATATATCCCCCCACCTTTGACTGGGGATGAAAAATGGATGATCACTTATTTCACCTTGTGAGTGAATGTAAGGACCTTGATCTTACCAGACCGAAAAAGATAGCCACCCAAAGTGTGACGGATTTGGCGGTTCCAGTTGACATTTGGCGGACAGATTTAACATTAGCAAAAATGAAAGTGATGCCAGAAAAGAAGACACTAACGATAAGGTTTGGAGTTGAAATTGACGGACAGACTTTCAACCTAACAACCAACTGAAGTAAAAATCTTTTTGTTTGTTTGTTCCTTTTTAAGTTTTTTAATAGTCTTATTTATAAAACGTTGCCAAGAATTTAGAGATACTTTTTATACGGGCTAAATTCTTTGGAACGTCTTATTGGCCAAGGACCAATTACGTTGTGGAAACCAGAAAGTTTAAATGTTAATCAATTTGTGTAAAATTGCAAAATAACATTACCAACTCATTAAGTTTTAATTAAGAAGTCCATTGTTACCTCAAATTTCGTCGAATTGAAGTTGGAAAGGCATAAATTCTTCATTTAAACTTCTGCTTAAATCGCAATACAATTACTGACCTCTCGTCATGTTATGAAACAAATTTAAATCAGAAGCAGGCATAACGGTGTTACGTGTATGCATATTTTTTTTTCGCTTTACGATATAACGCTCTGCGCTCACAACAGACGAATGCAAGGTGTGTTTTCCGCCGTTTATTCTTCACATTTAAACCAAAATGGTTAACATCGAGGCTGCGTTGTCGTTAAAAATCTACCAGCTGTACACAGCGGGCGCAGGGAAAGATATTAAAAATTTGAACAGTGGTGTGATTTAAATTAATCAGGCGTGCAAAATTCAAAGTGTAATTTCATAATTCTTTTGGAATATTATTGAGAAATGAATAATCTACACAGGTATGTCAATATTATTGCAATCCGTTGATATTAACTGTCTGATATCGGGGCTTGAATGTTGCGCACAAAATCCTTGCGCAACAATATAGACAAAGAAGTAAAACTGTCCACCATTGTTTGGGTCCTTCCCCTGTTGTACGCTCCAAATATAACCCATATAAAAAGTAGCTTAATATTTGAGAGGTCAACAAGTTGGACTAAGTTTTTTAATTGATCAATTTGACTTTGGTTTTGTGTTTAAAGTTTATTATAAAATATAACAATCTTTTCCCCAATAATGGATGTTTACCTCTTTTGTTTTTCGTGCCATTTTTCTTTGCGATTGCCAATTCAGATTCGACTTTTTTCTCTAGGAAGTCAGATTTTTTAACTAACATTTCTTCAATTCCTCTCAAACGCTGTATCGCTTCTTGGGGCGTCGGTTCTTTTTCCCCCTTCTGTCCCGACCCAAAAACCTTTTGAAAGAAGCTTTTCTTTTCACTCATTTTGACAATGTTATAGCGAACTGTTCAAAGGGTATTTGTCGTATCTATATTATGGAAGTGACACAAATGTTTTGACTTTCGCAATCATACAGTGCTGATGTTGACTAATTTCCTTACAAGAAACGCATTTAATATTATGGCATTTGTGATTGGTTGAAATTGTTGTTCAGTTCTCGGATTTATAAAGGCTCAGACGGCAACCGGTTATCATGAAACAGCCCAAGACAATCCGGTCAAGACACCGGATTTTTGGTCTAGCTGTAAATCACCAATCTCTTGCACGACGGTAACATTACAATCTCTTGCACGACGGTAACATAACATTCAATCTCTTGCACGACAGTTACATTACATTCATGGAACGACAATTCTGCGTGGAGATTGTTAAATCACTGGTGCCAGAACTCATGCGTCGCAAGTTCGATATCCCGCTCCACCTTAACTCACTAACTTGTCTTCCGCCTGAGACATTGAAACCGAGGTGCAGTATACCAGGTGCTTCACACCGAGCACAGTGCCGTCTCTGCAACGGTGCGTCTTCTTTTTTCGATCTTTGTGACTCGACAGTGTCCATATCTGCCTATAATATGCCTTCCTGTAATAGTCAGCAATTCACTGTAGGAAATACGAAGTAGAAGTAGAATTCCAGATGCACTGGTAACAAATCAAACTTCATACATAATCCCGGTCAATAGTATATCAACTTTTATTGAAAATGAATTTAGCTGTACACAATTATAATAAATGCATAAAAAATAATTTGTTACGTGGAAATAGAGGGGAAAAGACCATTTCCTCAAATGATCTTGTAAAATGTTGGATTTTAAAGACTTTTAAAATAAAGCAGCTGTTTGAAATATTACACGTATTGAGAAGAAGTTTAATCTCATAAAGTGTCTGAAGCTCACGACTTAAACAATAAAGACAACATTTCAAAAATCCAATTTAACACTTTGTGTTCATAATATTTGAATATATACTGATTGAAGAGACTATTATAAAAGTGTGAACTGTTGCAACCCTTCGCTTTCCGCCATAAATAACCCTGTACAATTTCACATAAAGCACCGTTTTGTTAACACCTGTTTGAATTACTTCCCTTTTCTATGACGTCAAAGACGAACTTCCATAACGCCGCTATGTTTGGAAAATGCTATTAAACTGTCAATGCACTTTTACGTTGAAATAAGTATTTTCCGACGACTCGGACAGATAAGAGGAAAAAGTACATGAATTCAGACCGTAGATGTTAGAGCCAAGAGAAGAACGCCAGGGAACAGAAAATAGCGAATCCAACATCTTCGCGACATTTTTAACAAGAAAAATTATTTAGAAATCAAACATGTTTCCACATAAAAAAAGTTAACGCACTGATGCAAATACGACTTAAAACAACCAATAAAAAGATCGATCACATTTAACAATAAATTACTCGAACCTGTATATTTCTGGAAAAACTAAACACGAATATTTACGCATTAAATCAATTTTCTTGAGAAATGTTGTTGTCCTAATTATAACGTTTACATCAATTTGACACCCCACGTTTGAGCATGTTTAATTCCACTTTGTCTTGTCATAATGTCTCGATGATCCACATTTTTATAAATATAATTCGAAGGGTATAGCGGATATGGAGCGGACGCGAAAATGGAGGCTCAAACTTTTGACCTTCAAGTATGGCCTTGATCTTTGAGTCGGCGTGATTTCGTCTCAATGCAGTCGCTTGTAGGCCAACTTTAATGAAAAAAAGCCCACTTTAATGAAAATACACAAAATGGTATATGAGCTATCGAGCGGACACGAACATAAAAGCTCAATTTTGTATAAATATAAATGTCGTTTTTAATCCTTTTCAAAAATTATAAGCTTACACATATTTAGTTGCCAGAGAGTTAATTGACTACAAGTATAATTGAATATGTCAACTAGTTAAAGAGACTTCTTCACCGATTTTCAAATTTGCGAAAAAACTTGTTCTGTGTTATGTTTTCTCTAGCAATACTATAATATTTGGAACACCATATGAAGATAAACATGTACTTTGTTTGCAAAGACCGAGATTCGAACCCGGATCCCCGAGAAAAAATCGAATGCGCTACCATTGAAGACGACACAAGATTTTGAATTGAACGTATTTTAAACTGATAGTGGTTTCTTAAAAAGCATTGGCTAGCCGTACGGCGCCCGTCGAACGTCTACAAATGTAAAATATTGAGAAGTCAGTTTGCGGTTGTAGTGTCAACAGGTGCCACATGTATTACCTTTGCATATCCAGTTGACAGATTTCGCACCTTTGTAGAACACGCTTTTTCAAAATAAAGGCTATTCGGGCAAACCACGGGAAAGACCCCTTACTTAATATAGATATCATTCCTTGGAACGGCCCTTTGTTTCTTATTAAAACTCTTATCCCGTTCTTCACTTCTTACAAGTTAACATGGCAAAATAAAACTATTATTTTTTAATTGCGTGTCATTTTTTTATTAGGGTAATTTTCATTCATAGGATGGGGATTAAGATCTGGATGATAATACACAAAAAGGTACGCTATAAGTGGTACACAAGTATTTCTTTTAAATCCCCCAAATCGAACAAACAGTTATACTATTTCATATTATAAGAAAACTTGAAAAACGGCTATGACGCAAGAAAAAAATGGGAATACTCTGCATTAAAATAGGACTAATACGGGAAGTTTGTGTTTAACCCCCGTATCTCTAACATACTTAAGCAATTCTAGGCCTTACGTTCATTTTTATTCACTGTAGAATTTCATTTTATGTAAATCTGTTAAAAGCAATAAACTGTTTTTTATTAAATATATTTGAAGAAAACTTTAAAATCTAACTTGTTTATTTATTGATCTTTGATTATACATTTAAGCGAAAACACCCAGGTCACAAGATTCAATTTAAATGTTTTATATTCCGTTTTAAAATGTTCTGAGTTCCTTAATTAAAAAAAAATACAATCAACATTACAATTCTTTACTGAGTTCAACACGTATAATTCTTTAATATTTCAGTATTCTTTTAATAAATAATCATCCACCATCGCGAAACCGTGGCCTAATCCGTGCTCCTTCTTTTCCTATATTCGCTGCGCTAAAAGCTGCGTTTTCCCTATATGTCTATATAAGCTGCGCTAAAGCGGCGTTTCATACACACCCTTAAATCAAACGCACTAAATTTACCGAAGGTAAACGGCAATATTATATTTGTAAAGATTTAAACTTTTGCACCAAAACTAAGCATACAACTTCAAATGGCGTCCACAATTGTCGAAATTTTAGATTCTCATATAAGGCCGAGTTTTTCCTGATTTCTGATTGACTGAATCTCGCATTGGCCGACCTTTTCCCGTATAAGGCGAGTTTCGAGCTTTATTGGCAATGCTCAACTTGTATGGGGTGAACAAATTGAACATATTCTCGTCTCATATTATAAAGTCAATTAATAATAAATGGTATATGAAATATAGACCGGACACAAACATGCACGCTCAAACCTTTGACCTTCAAGTAACACATTCAACTTGAGGCAAGTTTTATGAAAATCTGTTTAATAGTATAATAAATGATGAGCGGACACAGAATTGTTAAGGACAGACCGACGGACGGACAGGCTAATGTCATTCTTATAAACCGTCCCGCTCTGCGGCTCGAGACTGATGAGCTGACAGGAGTTCCAATGAAATATAGATAGTTTGGGTTGGAGCAGTAGGATTGCCAACATAGTGCCAATCGTATCCTCGATGCAATTTCTTCAGTAGTNATGATCGATTGATGCTTAGGCCTACGAAATAACTTAAAATGCGTTGCTACGAGTACGAAACGGCTATGTTACGAAATGACCGTAAACACGATTCAACATTTCCTGATTTTCCTCGTTAGGCCTACTGACTCAAAAAAACAAGTATGATTCTTTCATATACAAAAAAAAACACTTCACGTCAACTGCTTTTATATCAGTGTATACATTTGTAAAAGAAATAACAGCTTGACAACAACGTGCGAAAACTTCCTCGATTTGAAAACGGGTGAAAACAATTAATGTTTAAATCAACCGCACTAAATTTACCGAAGGTAAACGGCAATATTATATTTGTAAAGATTTAAACTTGTGCACCAAAACTAAGCATACAACTTCAAATGGCGTCCAAAATTGTCGAAATTTTAGATTCTCATATAAGGCCGAGTTTTTCCTGGTTTCTGATTGACTGAATCTCGTATTGGCCGACCTTTTTCCGTATAAGGCGAGTTTTGAGCTTTAATGGCAATGCTCAACTTGTATGGGGTGAACAAATTGAACACATTCTCGTCTAATATTATAAAGTCAATTAATAATAAATGGTATATGAGATATAGACCGGACACAAACATGCACGCTCAAACCTTTGACCTTCAAGTAACACACTCAACTTGAGGCAAGTTTCATGAAAATCTGTTTAATGGTATAAGAGATGATGAGTGGACACAAAATTGTTAAGGACAGACTGACGTACCGACGGACGGACAGGCTAATGTCATTCTTATAAACCGTCCCGCTCTGCGACTCGAGACTGATGGGCTGACAGGAGTTCCAATGAAATATAGATAGTTTGGGTTGAAGTAGTAGGATTGCCAGCATAGTGCCAATCGTATCCTCGATGCAATTTCTTCAGTAGTCGAAACTACAGAATGTCAAACAGACGTGACAATCTTCAAGCTTTTTTTCACATATTCAAAACATAAAAGAACGCTGTACATCGGGAAGCGAACACATGGCGAAGACTCATACTGAAAATGCATTTTCGTGCATGGGTAATCATCATTAGAAATTGATGAAATTATATAGCATTGCAAACGAGAAATGATTGAATCATTTGGAATGTTTCTTCTGTTTTTGTTATATATTGTGACAATACGTGGATTGCTTATATATAATATAAAATGCATTACATATTGTAACAATCCTAATGCCCGAGTGGTTTAGGCGACAGCAATTTAATCATATTCAGTTTTACAAACGATACAGTTGGCTGAAGTGGCATATCCAATTTCAAATCAGACGGAGTGTGTACCTATGATTCTATGTACAATAACATCTTGAAACCACGTAAAGATATAGATAGATATGTTTATTCGACACATACATCTCAAATAATAACATTTACAATTTTCACAGAAGCTTAAAACAAATTAACTTAAAACAAACACATATACATGTATTGAGCACAAAAATATCACAGATTAAATTGACTTCGTGAGGTATAAATTTGAGATAGATTTACATGNTTTACCCTCGTGGGAATAAACGGCTTCGTAAAGCAAGTGTCATACGAGCTTCTGAGCGTTTTTACACACAAAACAGCTGTCCCCTACCGGGCTAATGTTGTCATAGTTAGAACAGGATCTCAATACGTTTCGTTAATCTAGCTTACGTAATGTTTAGTTATAGCAGGATGCAGTTTTGTGTTTTCATTTATTTTGGAACTATAACAATCACACTTTTGGTCAGTTGATTTTTTTAATAACGTGCAAATTTACCATATATACCCTCTATTCACATTCAGGGTTTCATCAATACAGCTTCAGTTCTTTCTGATATATCGAAAGATCAAGATTTTAGATTTCGCTTAATTCTTAAACAATAGAAACCACATTATTTGTAAGACACAAAATAAAATAACGTGAATGCTCTCCATATTGCCCACTATACACATAGCTGTATACTGAGTTTCATCCTGCTTAAGTACTTTTTGAGTTATCGCGGGATCCAGATTTTCGGACGGACAGACGGACGGATGGCCCCCTCTATCCACATGCCAATCTAAGGATCCTGACGGACATACGGACGGACTGAGGGTATAGTAACCTATACCGGTATTCCCATTCATTTATACCGGTAGGGGACTAATAAATAGAATATTTCAATGGATTGTCAGCGTATGGTTTGTTATAACTGAAGGAACGAGATTAGAGATAGGCTTTGAACCGCAGAGGTTGCAAGTTACGGTGACCTTTTCGTTTTGATGACCGATTTGAACTGTGGCCGATATTATGTTGGGATGTTACTTCTTGAAATCGAAAGCAGGATTTGGTATCTTTTATTTGATCACTTTTTGCATGATTTTATTATTGATATTATTTTGTCAGTGCTGTTTTATTTCGAACATATAAATTGTACGTACACTCGTTCTGAACAAGGGTATATTTTATCATTTATTATTTGTTCCAAAATGCCTGTTCAGATTAATTTTGAACATTGGCCATACTTGCATAAAATTAAAAAATAACCTCAATATTTGCGGAAGGCTAGGACCTCTGTGAATAGCACAATTACTTATGTAAAAATGTGAATTCAACTGCCAGGGTTATATTTCATAGCATTTGCAAGCTCAGATTTCGGTTGAAGTGTGTTCAATAGATGCTTCCGCTTCCGCATATGCCAATCATGTTTAAATTAGTCTGAAATATAGTTGCAATAGCTAATCCAACTCCCAGAAATTGACCATCCGGATCGCTGGGAGTTGCAACTGGTCAGAGAAGTAGCCTATAAGACCTTAGTTAGACCCCAGGTAGAATATGCGTCCTGTCTAGAGCTCACATACCAAATATAATAGTGACAAAATAGAAAAAGTACAGCGTAGAGCTGTCCGCTGGGTGAAAAACAACTACTCATTCTACAGCAGTGTTACTGGTATACAGACTGAGCTTGGCTGGCAGACTTGAAAGGACCGATGTGCCCTCTTCCGACTATGGCTTGGTAGCCATTTCGCGGCCATCATATCTTGAAAGGCCTATGAGGATGAACTGTCATATGCACCCACTCTCATTCAGACAAGTCCATATATCAGCCAACTACTTAAAATATTCCTTCTTTCCTTACACCGTAGTTCTTTGGAACAGCTACCTCCCTCAGTAGTACAGCAGTCAGACCTAGAGGGGTTAAAGCGTTGCCTTAGCCCCACTCTACTCCCCAGTCGTCCCTGAATGCACAAAACAGTGTTTTTAACAACTTTTAACCTATAAATATGTTTCTTATTGTTTAATTCCACCACACTTTTATCTTCACCTCACTTTCATGCTTTGAAGTCTCCCTTTCAATGCTTTTAAACCTTTTATTCTTGCACTGACACGCGCACCTGCCAATAATTATTAATACCCGCGACGGGAGTTCCGACAGTATTGAAAGATAGATAGATAGTTACAGCATTTTTCATGTAAACTGTTGTTGGGAATCCAGACGGCACTTCAATAAGCAAAATGACCAACATTAACTATTTTCTGGCATAAATAAACACAAACAGATCATAAATTTCATACAATACCCTTATAGTTGCACCTAGCGCCTCCTGATAATAGATCATTTTGTTTACATTAAGAACTAGGCTCTGGTGATGACTTTGTTTACATTAAGAACTAGGCTCTCTTGATGACATCACATGCATGCGCTCCCAGTATTTTATTTCACTAACACTTCAACACTTGAAAATAAATAAAAACATAACCAAAATGAGAATAAACAGATATATTTGCATTTCAAAATCTTTCTTCAACTAAAATAATCCAAATGTATCCATATTCCATACATTTTATTGGTCCTCTTCATAAAATTTTCACATCAATTGCAAAGTGAAGCAGACATCTGCACTACTGTAGTGGTAACACAACATTTCAAATCAAATTAGTTTACTTTCTCTCTGTATTCAGAAAATATTTCATGAAAACATCATAGATTCTAGAATAAGAGCAGTGCGCGCACACCGTGTCAGGCGATTAACGCGTGTTCAGTGGGAATACCACCGTTCTGATTGGACATTTATTATATCAAATGTTTTAATAGTTCAGTGAATCAAATTTTATTAGTTTAGTTGGCCTAATGCCTATTGGCTTGCAATCGAGCACTCTCCCTTTCTGGTGTGATATATCAATACAAGGTTGGAACACGCGCGTAGTGGATGTTTATTGCAGGTGTGAAATATAGTCTTTGCGTGGTTAAACACGCTGTAAATAAACAATTTTTACATGGATATAACAGGAATTAAATAAATCTGTGAAGGTAAATCGTTTATTGTTTTATTGTTTGCATTAATTCAGAAATTCTTTTACTTGTTTCCTTAACAGCTTGATACACAGTAATCGGAGGATATACGGTATATAGCGTAAATTAAAACAACCTACTTGATATGATGTGCTTGCAGAATAATAATATTAATCCAAGTTTCAAACACATCAACGGTTCACTTAAATGTGCAGTCTTCGCAATAAGCTTTGAAAAATTACATGCCAGTTGGGCCAGTTACTTAAGAATTTTTACATGCCCAACATATTTTTTACATGCCCAACCTTTTTAACCAAAAATTAAACAAATCACAACATTTGAGCACTAAAATGCTACACAAAGTAAACTTTACTCTGTGCAGCATTTAAGTGCTCAAATGATGTGATTTGTTCAATTTTTGGTTTTAAAAAGTTAGTGTCAAGGCCTGTAAAGCAGAACATCTGTTTCAATAGTAGTGAATACAATGACATCTAATCAGTCACTAGAATAAAGGCAGTTGATCGGTACACCAGTTCTCTTGAAAAGATCGTTCTCTGGTGTCCTCGTACCGTTTCTTGGCTTCCTTTTTCTCTAAATCATTGTCAATTTTCTATTTTGGAAGTGCTTTACCGGGCTAAGCCCCATCAACATACCTTAGATACTGCATTGATAAAACGGAAGCGTATTACTTGATTGAAATAATTGATTCAAAGAGCATCTATTGATTAATTTCTAGAGAAACCGTCGATAAGAACTGAATGTGACCGAAATCAGTGTTCTGCCGAGGCCGCGAAATTGCGATAATCTCGCATATTTTTTACAAATGTCGCTAAAAAATACGTCCAGACGCGATTTTTGTCGCAAACAAAAAGTCCGGGAACGAATCGTCAAAAACGCGAAAAAACTTGGGAGCGAAAATAAAAATATCCCGAATCATAATGTGTACGAATCATACTTCCGGTGTATTTATATTCGGCGCTACAATCTTAGCCAATCAATTTAACAAGGTGCTCGAGGTTATTCTCCATTGAAGAGTATTCGCTCGCAATGTTAAAATGGAAGCGTCTGCTTCGCCTCCGAAGAAAAAGAAAGCTCGAGCATTGTTGACGTATTTTTCCCCGCAAAATAAAAACCAAGCAAAAGCCGTTGATCCTTCGATTGCTGCTTTAACAAGTTATGAGTGCAGTACTACTACTACTAGTAATTTAACTTCCCCACCCGTTTCGTTGCCGGACGGTAAAAATGACACTGACACTAATTTGACTAAATCCAAAAAAGTTGAACGAAAATTCCAAAGCTCGTGGTTGAAGAAGCATAGTTGGCTCGAGTACGATAGCGATAACAAATTTATGACATGTTCTATATGTATAAAACACAAAAAAGATAGCGTGTTCACAACGAAAAACACA
>VMBQ01007943.1:17957-34133 GCA_007657795.1 Dreissena rostriformis
CTATGTGGGCGGGGCGCCCCAGGGTTGGTAATGGGGCCATGCATAGTTGAGATTGACCCTAATGTCATAAGAGAAGTTCAGTATCAATTTGAAGTGAATCCGTGTAGAAATGAAAAAATTATAGTAAATGGAAATTTTTGGTGGGTGTGGCCTATGTGGGCGGGGCGCCCCAGGGTTGGGAATGGGGCCATGCATGGTTGAGATTGACCGTATTGTCATAAGAGAGGTCCAGTATCAATTTGAAGTGAATCAGTGTAGAAATAAAGAAGTAAATGTAAAATAACCTAAAAAAATGGGTGATAATTTCTGACGCGGCCCCACCCCAACCCCTATAACTTTTGACCCAGGGGTCAGATCAAAATTCCAAATAGTGCAGGGTCGCACATATGCTCATAGCTACCATGTGTTAGTTTCAAGGTTCTAGTGCTAATAGTGTAGGAGGAGATATTGGCCAGGACGGACAGACGGACGGCGGAGATCACCACAATATCCCCACCTTTTTTTCAAAAAGTGTGGGGATAATCACAACATTTGAGCACTAAAATGCTACACAAAGTAAACTTTACTCTGTGCAGCATTTAAGTGCTCAAATGATGTGATTTGTTAAATTTTTGGTTTTAAAAAGTTAGTGTCAAGGCCTGTAAAGCAGAACATCTGTTTCAATAGTAGTGAATACAATGACATCTAATCAGTCACTAGAATAAAGGCAGTTGATCGGTACACCAGTTCTCTTGAAAAGATCGTTCTCTGGTGTCCTCGTACCGTTTCTTGGCTTCCTTTTTCTCTAAATCATTGTCAATTTTCTATTTTGGAAGTGCTTTACCGGGCTAAGCCCCATCAACATACCTTTGATACTGCATTGATAAAACGGAAGCGTATTACTTGATTGAAATAATCGATTCAAAGAGCATCTATTGATTAATTTCTAGAGAAACCGTCGATAAGAACTGAATAAGACCGAAATGCATCGGTCAAAAACAATAACGATGACGTGCGCAAGCAGGTGCGAGTTGTTAAACCAATCAAATTTCATTGTTTTACAGTTTCCGGCAAGATATTTGTGGCAACCCGATATTTGTTCGCAAAATTGAAAAATAGATTTGCAAATATCAAGAGCAACTTATGTTGTTTTTTTTATAAACTGTCAATTGGCTTCAATAATTTACATGCCTGGCGGGCCACAAACATGAATTTTTGTATGTGCCCGCCCGTAATTTTACTCGCCAGGGGCGATCAGGCGTGTGCTAATTTCGAAGACTGAATTGTAAGGTTTTGCAATCTAAAAGGTTGAGAATGCCGACTTTGAAAATATGCTAATTTATACATCGACTTCCTCCGGAATCCTCGGCAAGATAGATCTTGAGTCTAATCAACCAATTGTGCTACATCTCCAGAACCTCAGTAAGATAGATTGAATCGTAAATTCAAAACTTTGGCTTCTGGTTTGATTATGTTTTTTATCAACTTTTTGTTTTTAGCATTTATCCACAAAAAACATGCACATTGATTTCGATAGTAACAGGTATTGTGTTTGTTACGGTGTATTAGGTTGATTGAGTTCGAATTTATAGACAAACTTGAGACTTAATTTTACATGGAATTTGGTTTTATCAGGAAGAACTTTGCGCTGTACGAAGCATTCAAGAAGAACTAGTCTGAAATTATTTACAATCATCCGGGGATACTTGGACATAAAATGTGATGATGTTACATTATTGTACACAATGGAGAAACTGCCTTTTATTTGCAATTATAGTATTTATATTGCATGCCCATAGTGATTTTTGTGATGGTTAATGCATATTAATTTAGGATACACAGTAGATGGGAGGGATTGTTACAATCTGTCGTTTTTCTTCTTTATAAAGTACCAGTAAATAGCACTTTTCCGGTCTAAAACAATCATTAAACGAAGGAAGGTTGCTTCTGTTTTGTTCCTAAATCAGCAAGTTAACAAATAAAATCCACCAAATATAACTGCACGCACCTTGCTTGATTAAACCAGGATTAAAAAGAACAGTGTTCAATAAATCAGGCCATTTCCGTAATTTTCAATCAATCGATTTTGCCAGCTAATTTTATTTATTTTTTAAACAGAAACGGAATGGGCGTCTGTAAATACAATGCATCACAATATTAAGTATTTGACAAAAAACTTAAACAAGGTCATCAGCCTCTTGGATGGCTGCCATTGTCAAAGTATGGCTTCAAGAAAACTCAAACTGTTGATGATAGTCAGTGACAAACCAGGCCATGATAGTCAGTGACAAACCAGGCCATCAGTCAGTGACAAACCTAGCCATGATAGTAAGTGACAAACCAGGCCATCAGTCAGTGACAAACCAAGCCATGATAGTCAGTGACAAACCAGGCCATCAGTCAGGCTCTTGAACATGACTCCGATGAAGAATGTCATTCCCAAATGAAACTGAACATTTCCCAGAAATGAAACTAGAACTATTTCAATTGGTACATGTTTGTGAATTAAGTACCAAGCAATTAAAAAAGCCAAATTTTAAGATTGCATGGCACACATTTCCCAATTTGAAGATTTCACATCGTGAATTCTCCCAATTGCAGGATTTAACGCGCTAATTTTTCCCGATTCGACTGGTACCAGTACTTTTCTGACTTGGGCAAAAAAATTGCTGGTACAAAGCAGTGGTAAGCATTTCCTCATTAAACACTTTATCCTTCTGTATGGTCTTGTCTCGATATCATGTCTTTCTGAGCCTACAAGTCACATTCACAAATTAAGAGAGCCTAAAGGCCCAAGGTCTCTCAGCTAGGACATCTAGAAACTAACCTGCTATGTTCAGGTTTTGTGTTATAGCTGTTTTTTTTTATTTATGTTTGTATTCTGTTTGACACAGATTTGATGCAGTCTGGGACAGTATTAGAAGAAATTAAACTTTTTACTACGGTATATACACATAAGAAAAAAGTTACCCCTAGGGTGGGGCCAATCTGAACCCAGTGGCATGGTTTAAACAAACTCAGTAGAGGACCACCAAATAATAAACCCATAAACCTTGCAACAGAGAATAAGTTTTTTTTAACAATTTACTTTATGAGTCTATATAAATCGTGTGACCCCTGGCCCCTGGGGCCTTGTTGGTTTTCCCCGTAGGGGCATTATTTGAACAAACTTAGAAGAGAAAAATGATACAATGTTATACAACAAATATGAAACCCCCGACCCTTGCAGTTTCAGAGAACATGATTTTTGAAGTTTATCAATATAATGTTTTTAAGTCTATATAAATCATTTTACCCCTTTGGATTGTGCTCAACTTGTTTGGATACTTAGCTTTGGATTACATTTGGGACCAAAATCATGGTCACTGTTTCTTTAACTTTAAAGTAGAAAAACTGTTTCCTGTCAAAACCTTTATTTTTAACTGTTTGTGTTAGTCTGAGAGATTGTATGTTGGAAGCTTACATTGTACATGATGCAGACCAAGCTTGGGATTGCACTTCGGACAGGCTGGGGCAAGGTCACGGTTAGTTGAAATACAAATTTAAAATGAAATTAATCATTTAAATGTTGAAGACCTTGTTTCGTGTTGTTGCCATGTTTCTTGACTGAATTTTGTTGGATGATGGATCCATAATGTTTGGTACATACTTTCAAAGGTATATGCCACATAAAGAATTGTAATTAATTAATTTAATTATGTTTATTAATGTACTTAATTTATGTGCAATATCAGCATATTTTCATCCTAGTTGGTGGCTTATATTCAAACTTATCTTAAATGTTTATATATATATATTTTTACAATACAAGCATTAAAAAACTTATTCACATATTGTAAAGATAGCTTAATTTTTTTAGTGAGTTATTGCCCTTCATTTGAAATTACATATACAATCTTCCCACCTACATTTTGTGTGTAATTTTTGTCATTTTTTTTATGGAATAATTATCTCCAAGTGCTTCAGCGCATATTGTCATGGTTTCACTAGTGCATTATGTTTTTCAGGAGTTATAATTGCCGTTTTTTTTAAATAACGTAGGAAAACTCCAACTCCACCTACAATTTATGTGCGTTTTTTGTCAATCTTTTACAGAATAATAATCTCCAAGTGCTCCAGGGCGTATTTTCATGGTTTTGCGATTGCATTATATTTCTATGACTAAGTCTTATCATTGCCCTTTGTTTAAAAGTACATATTGAAGCCTCTGTGTGCAACTCCTACATGTTGCATTAAATTCAGGATTGTCGTCACATTTTTACAGAATATTTATTTTAAGTGATTGTAGTGTTTTATTGAGCTTTATTTAAAATTTCATGTAAAGGCTTAGCTTCTGTGCAAAATGGCACATATTTACTGTATCCTTTTCGACCACAATTCAGAGCATACACTGTCTGTAACAGTTTCTTCTTTATATCTGAGCCTCGCTCCGGGAAAATGGGGCTTAATGCATATAAAGAAAGTGTTGTCCCAGATAAGTCTTGCAGTCCCCACGGGCTAATTTGGGACAAATTGTTGCGGCTCATCTAGATTTTTGCACAGAAGGGACTTCCTTTGAAAGAAAAATACCATAAAAGCGTAAAGTGTTGTCCTGTGGACTGCACAGGCTTATATTGGATTACACTTTACGCACATGCATTAAACCCTCTTCCCAGAGCGATTTTAGACTTATAATCTCTCTAATTGCCAGAAGCCGTACCTTCTCTCAATGATGGCAAGCAACAAACCGGTCGGTAAGTGCTTCAAACATGATCCAAACTGGCGCGGCAAAGTCCAGTGGCTTTTGAACAGCCTGCGCGATGCACTTGTTCCTGCCAAGTACCTTGCTCGCTTCTACCACCTGCTGTGCACATGTGAGGAACACGGGGCCCTAGAAATGGGTAAGTACAGCTTGTTTTTTTTTCCTTCAAATTAAAGGTTTCCAGAAAAAAGAATGTTTTTTTTTTTATCTCATCATTTAGTTCGACTCCCATCCAGCTTTATAAATTGAACCTTAGTAAATATAATATTGAAAACACTTGTATTCTCAATTTTGAAGCATTTGTTAGCAAAACAACAAAGACACTAATATCCAAAATTTTAGTCAAAACGTGAAAAAACCCTGGTACAGACTGTGAAATAGCCCACTTGTTAAAAGCTGTCATGAAAAATCTATTGAAGCAACTTATTATTTGGACATACAGAGATTTCATTGACTCATTTTTTTATTTTTAATAGCCAATTTTACCAGTATTTGTTAGAATTCTTATAATTTAATTAATCATATTGGGTTTCACAAATTAAAAGATGTAGCCAAATGGCTTTTGTTTTAGTCGGATTTGCTAATTTGTAGCAATTAACAATTCAACTAAATGCTAAAGACGTCGGACCTCGGACATATCATTAAATTTGCTGAGGTCCCATAATATTTCCAAAACTGTCGGACCTCTTGTCCGACAAAAAAACAAAACAACAATATGTAAAACTTTGCTTTAAAATGAACACTAAACTAGGAATATGTAAAAAAAAATATGGACATGTTTATGTTTATTTTTGCTTCGATAGATTATTTAACTTTAAAATAAAAAAGATTTTACCAACAAAAATCTCAAAAATACAGCTCCCGCTAAGAACATTTGTAGCGAGTAAAGTAAGTTGAGATAAAGAGCGAATACGCTAATCACTTTCTTACTGATATGGCTAGAAAGTGAGTGGCATTAAAAAATTAAACAAAATTAATAAAGGGTATAAAGCGAAAAATACCTTTTTCGGCACAGATTACTAGTGCAAACGTCATAATGATACAAATAAACTATAAAAGGTATTTTCTATTTATTGGTTTAAAGAAGAACGAGGTCCGGTAAAATCTGGTGGGGTCCGGTATATTTTTAAATGTTATCAGACCTCATGTCCAGTAAGATTTTTTTGTCTTTCGCATGGGTTGGCAATATGCACAGTAAACCTGACCTTTATGGCCTAAGAATGAAGCACAAATTCAGATTTTAAAAGTATTGATTTATAAAAAAAATGCAGCGATTAATTTTCGTGATTTATCATAGTCTCATTCCATATAAAATAGTTGCTTACTAATGTCCTAGTATATCCTTATTGAAGACAAGTTTAAAACGATCAGGGCAAGTTTAAATTGTGTGGTACCTTTAAGTACCATAATCTCTCAAATATAAGCCGCGCCAAATGTATAATGCACATACAAAACTAATCCAAGTAAAAAAAATAAAATCCTCCAACAGTCTGCAACATATATAAAGATTTATAATTATAAATCTACCTATTTCATTCAATCAGCTGTAGTTATTGGAACCATTTGACCGTCCAATATTTGGTCCTTAGAGTTTAAGCGAACATTTCTGATCTTGTATGTGTCAACTGTGAATGCATCCTTTATGAGAAATTGATTAATCTACAGTACAAAGTATTGAGCTGATCTACATATTAGTTTTTTAAATAATCTGTATCACATACAAAATATGCTAAAAATAACATTATAAATGTTCTATGAGGGGGTTATTCTCAAGAAAAAGTATAATAGTTATGCATTTCACACGAATAAAGATTAAACATGGAAGAATCTGTATAGGTATATACATGTAATAAAAAAGATTATTTAACAGCTTGTGATATATTTGGACTAGTACAAACTGACATACTCACATTGGACTTTCCTATCTGCTTGTCCAATATGGTATGTCAGATGTCTACTTGTCTGATGTATCATTGTATTGTATACATAACTGTTTAATTACAATGGATTTTTTTCACCATTTTGGGAATGGGGCAAGGGCCCTTAGGATTGGGGAAAATTTTGTCATTTTAACTAAAATTGGGAAATAAATTTGCTAACAAATACTTTGAAATTGAGAATGAAAGTGTTTTCAATATAAGATTAACTAAGGTTCAACAAATACAGCTAGATATGGATGATTTATTAAGAGAGTTATGGCCCTTTGAAATTTATCTTCATTCGTCCATCATGAAAACAAAACATAAAATCTGCTGTTCTTTAAGTTGCTAAATCATCCATCGTTTTATTTTGTCCAAAGTTATGCCCCTCAAGACGTTTCCTTTTATCTGAATATATAGTGCAATATTGTGACAAAAAACAACTTTGGGGAGCATCACCCATCTCCGAAGGTTTCATGTTATTTTCTAGTGAATCCGTGGGAATTGGTTACTGATGAGCATTTGGAGGACGCTGTAAACTTCCTTGATAACCACGTCTCTCAGCAACCACAAGACCCCGCCAGCCAGGCCATCCGTAAAATGCTGGCAGATTTGCGAAAAGCTGGAGAAATCAGCGAACAAACGACCAATAGAGATTGCCCTCAACCGGTGCGGCAATCAAGCGCACTTCGGCTGCTGTACCTTCTGCGACGATGTGTTGAACATGACTATGGTATGTTTGAATCAACCAGGCTGAGTGTTCAACAACCCAGAGTACCGGTCCGTGTGGAACAGACCGAAACCTTTGAACTGCAAGGGATATCGGAAGAAATGATCGGGCATGTTATCGGCAGTAATGGTTCAAACATAATGCCCCTGCAAAGGCGCCATGCGTGCAAGATAGTGATTGAGCCCAAAAAAGATGGCGAAAGAAGGATTGTGAATGCAGTGATTACCAAAAAGGTGAAGAACGTCGACAGTCTGAAAGACATATATGAGGAGCTGCAAACGTTAGCTGACGATGCAAAGTCCAGTTTGGAACGCTTTCAAGGCAATGTTAGTATCAAGTAATTAAGTACAAACATTATGAAAAAAGTGTTTGCTTTTTGTTCTAATTTTGGGCTGAATTTTTGCCCTATTTCCAATCTCAAAAAGTATCTATTTTTCCCATATGACTGCCCAAAATTCCTAATTGAAGGTTTTTCAAAAAGAGAAATATTTTTATGCCCCCTTCTTCGAAGAAGAGGGGGTATATTGTTTTTGGTCTGTCTGTCTGCCTGTCTGTCTGTCTGTCTGTCCCAAAACTTTAACCTTTGTCATAACTTTTGCAATATTGAAGATAGCAACTTGATATTTGGCATGCATGTGCATCTTATGGACCTGCACATTTTGAGTGGTGAAAGGTCAAGGTCATCCTTCAAGGTCAAAGGTCAAATAAATGGGTCAAAATCGCTCAAAAGGGGGCATAGTGTTTCTCAAACACATCACTTGTTTGTAAATAAATCACAACATTCAGTCCAGCTCTATGAGTTTAACCTTAGCAAATGTAATGTTAAAACATGTTTATTCACAATTTTATAGTGTTTGTCAGCAAAAAAAACACACGACTGAATTTCCCAATTTTAGTAAAAAAAATTACATGATTTTTCTCAAGCCAAGGTTCTGGCCCCATTCCCAAAATGTTGAAAAAAAAACATTTGTTAACACACTAGAGCAAAAATAATTAACAAATAATTAAGGCTTTTGCTGTTTGTTTGTGTTGTTTTTTGGCAACCCATGTGAAAGAGGAGAAGTTATTACAGGACATACATGTAGAGTCTTTTCACCAATGGATTTTACTGGCCTTCACCAGATAATACTTGACCTCATTATATAGTTATGATAAGGACTATTGACTTTATTGGTTAATGTTAAGAGTTACATGTATCCATAGTAGTATTTATTTTATTTCTTTTGTCGGGGGGGGGGGAGAATTTGAAAACAGAAAAAAAAATCTTATTGTTACATTGTTACATTTACGATCCAAACAATAACATAATGTGCATTTTAGCTTTAATGCTCAAATATGTTTTCCCTTTTGTAATGGAAGTAAATTGACTCATTGAACTTTGAGGAATATGGCCTATACCTGTCTTGTTTGGTTGATTAACTTAAAACGGCTTACCCTTTAAAAAAAGTAGTAGTGTGTGACATGTTATTTTTTTTTATTTCAAAATGGCGGATGAAGGAGCGCCATCTTGAATAAAGTTAGTCCTTCAAATTATCTCCTTTAAACTTTATTATCCCCACACTTGTTGAAAAAAAGGTGGGGATATTGTGGTTATCTCCGCCATCCGTCCGTCTGTCTGTCTGTCCGTCCGTCCTGGCCAATATCTCCTCCTACACTATAAGCACTAGAACCTTGAAACTTACACACATGGTAGCTATGAGCATATGTGCGACCCTGCACTATTTGGAATTTTGATCTGACCCCTGGGTCAAAAGTTATGGGGGTTGGGGTGGGGCCGGGTCAGAAATTATCACTCATTTTTTTAGGTTATTTTACATTTACTTCTTTATTTCTACACCGATTCACTTCAAATTGATACTGGACCTTTCTTATGACAAAACGGTCAATCTCAACCATGCATGGCCCCATTCCCAACCCTGGGGCGCCCCGCCCACATAGGCCACACCCACCAAAAATTGCCATTTACTATAATTTCTTCATTTCTACACGGATTCACTTCAAATTGATACTGAACTTCTCTTATGACAATACGGTCAATCTCAACTATGCATGGCCCCATTACCAACCCTGGGGCGCCCCGCCCACATAGACCACACCCACCCAAAATTGCCTTTTACTATAATTTCTTCATTTCTACACCGATTCACTTCAAATTGATACTGAACTTCTCTTATGACAATACGGTCAATCTCAACTATGCATGGCCCCATTACCAACCCTGGGGCGCCCCGCCCACATAGACCACACCCACCCAAAATTGCCTTTTACTATAATTTCTTCATTTCTACACCGATTCACTTCAAATTGATACTGAACTTCTCTTATGACAATACGGTCAATCTCAACTATGCATGGCCCCATAACCAACCCTGGGGCGCCCTGCCCACATAGGTCACACCCACCCAAAATTGCCTTTACTATAACTTCTTCATTTCTACACCAATTCACTTCTAATTGATACTGAACTTCTCTTATGACAATACGGTCAATCTCGACTATGCATGGCCCCATTACCAACCCTGGGGCACACCTAGGTCAAACATTCGGTGTGGGGATACGCGTCGGCCTCTGTCGCGCCATTTCTAGTTATCTTGTGTTTTTATGCCCCCTTTAAAAAAAAAGGGGGGAGTATTGTTTTTGGCCTGTCTGTCTGTCTATCATTGTGTCTGTCTGTCCAAATCTTTGACCAATATTAAAGTTTTGACATAACTTTTGCAATATTGAAGATAGCAACTTCATATTTGGCATGCATGTGTATCTCATGGAGCTGCACAATTTGAGTGTTGAAAGTTCAAGGTCATCCTTCAAGGTCAAAGTTTTTGTTTTTTTTTAAATCATAGCGGCGCATAAGGGGGCATTGTGTTTCTGACAAACACATCTCTTGTTTTGGTCATTGTGTGATGATGAGTTGATACACGATATGACACTAGACATTGAACAATTAACAACACTCAAGAATCACCAACAACATTACATTTTTGTAGCAGTTCCTTCCGAAGCATAGAGCAACAAGGATACATTCAGATCTTTAAATGTCAAGTGTTGTTACAGTTTGTGTGTGTCAAGTGTCATATCCATCATCGTGTTCATTGTTGTGTTTCGACCTTAAAGTGCCACAAAAATATTCAATGGGGTACTACAGGGTGCAGGATCAACGGGGTGTTCAGGGGTTTACACACGGATGGACAGAATGTAAACACGCCTTTAAGAACTTTATTTTTGCAAATATCTCAAGTTATTGAAATACATTTGCAAAACTCTTAAGTGCATAAAAGACAGTTTTTCTTGCAGTTGGTACCGATATCTTAAGATTTAAGAATAAATCCTTGACAACGTCTGAAATCTGTGTCAAAATTTCACGTTGCGTGAAGCATTTCCGTGTACATGAATGCTGTACACATCAAATTTTTGGCCAAGAACACAGGCTTATTTAATTAAGTAATTCTGATGTATTTCACATTTCCATAAGCAGAATTTAAAACTGTCTTTTATGCACTATTTGAAATTCTTAAGAAAAATTGTTTATTTTTATTAAATGTTATTTAAAAAAAGCACCACTTACCCGTGTGTTGACATCCATTAAGGTTTGAATGTGAACACCACAAAGTCAAGTGATCCAGCACCATGTGTTATAGAACAGTATTTTGATGATGATACTTTCTGCTTTAAGGAATCCATGGAACAAGATGATTCCGTGAATTCTGATGACTCAGGAAGTCTGTCAAGTCCTGGTGAAATTGCTAACCTATCTCTTGGAGCAACTGCAATTAATGAACCTCCAGCCAATCAGCTGGGGGCGTCTCAAGGAACTGCAGCCAATCAGAGAGGGGCTTCTTTCAGTGCTGCTGCCAATCAGCAGGGAGCTTCTTTTGAAAATCCTGCCAATCAGGGAGGGGCCTTTAATGCAGGAGACAATGCGAATGCAGGTCTCAATGCCAATGGGAAAAGGCCGGCAGCAGATGCTTCAATTGTGAGTAATGATTGTGATTGTGATGAATCTCCTAGAAAAGTGCTGAAACTTTGCCTCAAACATTAGAACACAGAGTGTCATTTTTCTCTAAGTTTTATTGCAATACAACTTTGAAGAGTGTGAACATAAAAGTGCAAAATGAGACTGTTTAAACTATGTTTATTTGCCTTGTAAAAAAAGGGATGAATTATGGGAACACCTGCGGCTGGCATTTTGCCAAGTTAACCTTGGCCTTTGAATTTAAAACATTGGCCAAATCAACCTTGCCAGCCCTTTAACTCAAAAGTTGGAATCATGTCATCATCAAACTTGGCCACAATGTTTGTGGGCATAAAATCTCGATCAAGTTCGTTTACCAGCCAGATCACCTGAATCACTTCTGAAACTATCCAAAATTTGCGAAATTAAAGTTGTCTTTTACTCAAATAGTTTCAATCTCATCATCATTAGACATAAGCAATGTCACCCAGACATTAAAATGGATGTTTTTTTGTGACAAGTTTGCACTCTTATTGAAATATACGAGGGATGATCCAGAAATACATGTACTCATTATATGTTTCGGTACAGAATTCTACACTTAATAGAATAAACCTGTAAATAGAATAGAACCTTTAAAATAGAATAAAACATATAAATAGAATAAAACATAAATAAAAGAAAAACAAGTATCAAAATGAAGCATCATCTTCATAAAACATATTATTGGCCAAAAGTAATATGTTTTGCGCTTAATCCATACGCGTATATAACCATGGATACTGCTATGCGGGCAAGCCATGCATTACAACTCATAAGACTAGAAATGGCGCGGCAGAGGCCTACGCGTATCCCCACACCGAATGTTTGACCTAGGTGTGCCCCAGGGTTGGTTATGGGGCCATGCATAGTCGAGATTGACCGTTTTGTCATAAGAGAAGTTCAGTATCAATTAGAAGTGAATTGGTGTAGAAGTGAAGAAGTTATAGTAAAGGCAATTTTGGGTGGGTGTGACCTATGTGGGCAGGGCGCCCCAGGGTTGGTAATGGGGCCATGCATAGTTGAGATTGACCTTATTGTCATAAGAGAAGTTCAGTATCAATTTGAAGTGAATCCTTGTAGAAATGAAGAAATTATAGTAAATGGCAATTTTTGGTGTGTGTGGCCTTTGTGGGTGGGGCGCCCCAGGGTTGTGAATGGGGCCATTCATGGTTGAGATTGACCGTATTGTCATAAGAGAGGTCCAGTATCAATTTGAAGTGAATCGGTGTAGAATTGAAGAAGCAAATGTAAAATAACCTAAAAAAATGAGTGATAATTTCTGACCCGGCCCCACTCCAACCCCCATAACTTTTGACCCAGGGGTCAGATCAAAATTCCAAATAGTGCAGGGTTGCACATATGCTCATAGCTACCATGTGTGTAAGTTTCAAGGTTCTAGTGCTAATAGTGTAGGAGGAGATATTGGCCAGGACGGACAGACGGACGGACGGCGGAGATAACCACAATATCCCCACCTTTTTTTTCAAAAAGTGTGGGGATAAAAATATAATTTTTTGTGAGAAATACTTCCAATAACTTCTTGCACTTTAAGATTATTGTAGGACAACCAAAAAGTGACATCATAGCAAAACTTTGAATCATTTAAATAATTTATAGCAGTACAAACAGTATTTTTATTGCAGTGAATGTCATTTTAAAAGCAAAATACAAGTGTCTGGTCAACTGAGATTCTTGTGAATGTAAATCCATTTAATTGTAAAATACTTTTGATGTCAGGTATTTCTGGGTCATCTCTGAAATGTATGTACACATTAAAAGAAATCGTGAACATAATTTCAGCATCGCATAATATTATTAAACTGAATTTAGCTTAAATGGATGTCACTGATTATTAATGAATATTAAAAACTATTTGAAAAACTAAAGTAAACATTAATTCGACTGAAATGAATTTAACAACTGTTTACCTGAAACACTTATCTGAAGCATTGTGTAATCACTACTTAGTATCATCAAGTTTCATTGGTAATCCAATTGCAAATGTTTTCTTCTAAACTTTTTCGCAAACATGAAAATACTCCAGTACTTCAAAATACTGACAGTGCATGTAATATGTTATACTGCTGCCAAATTTTAAATAGTATTGAAATCTGATACAACAATATATATAATTTTTTAGATTCTCCTCATTGGCCCAAAATGTTTATTTCATAAAATATTTAAAAAATGTGGCAACTCGAAAATTCCTAAATCAGAAACAGCGACCATTTGACTGGCTCTATTTTGTAGCTTATTGTTTGGCTGCCCCATTGGAGTTGATACAGAAACAGAAGTCTTGTTAGTTTTAGTATCATTTATTCAATTTACGCAAACATATGTTTACCAAGTAACACACTTGTATGAACATGTATCAATGAATTATTAATCAGTTACAATAACAAAATATGGTTATCAACGATTCTGATAATGTTAAAAGTGTCATTTTTTGGCCAATATTTATTATGCATTTAAAGGAAAAGAGTCTCAGAATTTAGAGGAAAGCTTCAAACATGTACATTTTTTGGTGAAGTATGTTCCTGTCAGAAAGTAATTCTATTTAAAAAAAACACCCATTGACCCCATTTTTTTCAAAATCCAGATGAGAATCTAAAAAAACTCTTCTCTGGCAAACTATATTTTGTAATAGACTGCCTAAAAACTGGCTAAATGTCACACGACCATATGTAATGCAACAGTAGCTTTAAAGATGTTAAAAAATTGACTGAATACCTTAGATTTTGTGAAGATTTTGCCTTAGTTTTTTTGCCCGGTGAAGTAGCTGAAATTAAACCCGGAATGAATATTAAGCCTGGTTTTGGATATGGTTTAGGTTAGCGACTTATGGCCCTTTTGACTGTCGTGTAATTTTATTTGGAATACTGGGCATGTTTTCTTACCTTTTCTTTATATTTTTATAGAATATATATTTTTAATATATTACTTACATGAAGAATACAAAATAATGATATAAATGTTTTGAATGGTTGGTTTTAAAATACAAAATTGTATACAAATGTACTTTTGTGTATTTACGATTTTAATATTAAAGTATTCCATAATCCATATTTAGTTTTGGCTTTTGTTTATCCCTTTCTATAGCTCAGAAGCAAAGTGAAATGACTTTATGCAACCAGTATTAAACCAGAACAGTATGCTAGTTACTCCCAGTCTTTTCAGGCTTAATGCTGTTTGCTGCTCATATGTATTTTATAGGGTTGGAAATGAAGCTGTAAAACTCAAATCTATTAAGAAAGGTCTTAAATTGAATTTTATCTGAGGGTTGGACATGATGCCTATAAAACTGGAATATAGTAAGAAAAGTCTTAAATTTAATTTGATTTTTTAAGGGACCACATTCGCGTCAAAGTGCGCATCTAAGTGGTAAAAGGTTATACAAAATTATACTTGCCTTCCTAAGTGATTAGTGTGCTTGTAAGTCCATTAAATATACTGATGGCAAGATTCTCAAGATGTCAAGTGAAATTCACTTAAAACAGAATTTAAAGAAAAGCTATATAAATGAGCACTCTGGGTAAACCAGGCTTAATGCATATGTGTAAAGTGTCATCCCAGATGAGCCTGTGCAGTCCACACAGGCTAACCAGGAATGATTCTTTCCCCTTTTTCTTCTTTGGGAAAATCAAGACTGCACAGGCTAATCTGAGACGCCACTTTAAGCACATGCATGAAGCACCATTTTCCAAAAGCGATGCTTGAATCTTTATACTGCTGTGACAAGTCAATATTCGATTTGATAATTAAACAGTTCATGTGCGTAGGTAAAAGGGCCGTATGTAGGCCATCAAGTCCTAATTTGATATTGTTTTCACTGGAAGGGGATGCTATATTGTTGTCAAGGCCTTGTTCATTATGCAACATAATTCTCATTAAAAGTAATTTTTCACAAATTGGCAAAATGACCTTTATTGACTTGAAATATTGGTTTGTTCAGTGATATTTTGATAATCATTTATCAAAATTAATAATATTAAAAATGTTTATCTTTTTAGCTCACCTGAGCGATAGCTCGGGGTGAGCTATTGTGATCACTCAGCGTCCGGCGTCCGTCCGTCCGTCCGTCCGTCCGTCTGTAAACAATTTGTAAACATCTTCTTCTACTAAACCATTGAGCCAATTTCAACTAAATTTCATGTTGAGCATCCCTAGGTCATGGGACAAAAGAATTGTTAAAAAAAATTTGATCACATAACCAAGATGGCCGCCATGACCATATATGGTAAAAACCTTAAAAAATCTTCTTGTCAGAAACCGCTCATCAGATTTTCAAAAAATTTCACAGGGATGACCTTTGAAGGCTCCCCTGAAAAAGTTGTTCAAAGAAATTTGATTCGTCAAAAAACATGGCCGCAGGAGCTCGTTGAACTTTGCATGTTTATTCGTTTTTGCCTATTTTGTGAAAACTTTCAAAAATCTTCCACATTTTTTGTCCGATCCTTTCCAAATTTGCACAGTGTCTTTATATCAATGAGGACACGAACCCTACAAAAAATGAGCATTATTGGTCCATGAAGTACAGAATTACCTCCCCTTGAATTGAGAAAATGGTGTTTATGCAATAAAGTCCAAATTTTTCATCCAATTCTTTCCAAACTTGTAAGGATTTAGCATGGTTCAAACAAGGGAAACAACTACGGTTTATGCATGTTCTTTTTATTACAGATTTGCCTCCCTTTAATTCATTTAAAATCTCATTTTACAGCAGAGATTCCAAATCTGACCTGTAAATGAGCCCCATATTTACTGCCAGTGCTAGGTTACCTTTTCCCATTTGATCATTCTTAAGTATTGGTCTTGT
>VMBQ01007944.1:0-26027 GCA_007657795.1 Dreissena rostriformis
ACTTTACGCACATGAATTTTGTCCAGTTTTCTCAGAACGCGACACATTTTGTTGATCTTCATTGTTTGGATAACCCATAAACCAAGCCCAAGTCCAAGTGCACTATTTATTGCATACACATTATACAATGTCAAAGCACAATAAATAATATCGGCAAAAACATATATCCTTATACAGTATGTTGTAATGTATTAATATGTGTCGGGAAGGCCCGAAACCCTGTTTTCCGAGGATGCTTGCATTAGGGAGAATGTTTTTTTCTTAGAAGCTGCGACAATTTATCTTTGTTATTGCAATAATTGGAAGAAACCGATCCATCTTTAACATGAAACCAGGCTTGCAAAATTTAATATATAGTAAAGGCAAGAAGAATGCTTTGAAATTTGGTAGTTTTGTTAACCTATGGGAATAGAAATTAATGTAATCTTACCTTCTTTATAATTATTTCAGACGGATCATCTTTCAGACGAGCAAGTGAAAGGTAATGATTTATTATCGTTGTTTTTATGATAATTCCGAAGTCGTTTGTATATTTAACTTTTGTAAATGTATACAATGTATAGAATATAAGAATAATAAGTATTTTGTTTTAGCAAGAAACAGACTTTTTAAACTTGTGTCGCGCGTAACTGACTTAATTTCGCTTCTGTATGGATTAAACTTTAAAAACATATGGACCACCCTGTGAAGTTGCACATTTACCTACCGTATTTTGGTTCAGAATTTTTCCATATAAACAGTGCTATGGCCCTTTTTTAGCAGAAAATACATTCTTAAATTGTGTCGCGCGTAATGAACTCTGTGTCGTTGACAGTGGGATGAAACTTTATAGACAAATTAACCAATATTTGATCTAGCGCACCTCAATAGTTTGGTTCTTTTTTATTTCGACTTACCATATAGTAGTTTGAGCTATACTATTTATTTGTTCACAACCAATTTATGGTTTTTATGAGCCTAGCCACTGCGTATATATTCTGCTATTTTATTCATATTAGAGCCCCATTAACACTCAAAATCAACGAATATTTCGTAAAATATTTCGTAAAATAAAGTAAGCCCATAAAAATATCAGTGTTCCTTATAGCATGAGCCAAACTTTCAGCGCCAGATGTGATCTGATAACATAGATTTAACGAGATACAAAATGCTCGTTTTTGTTTTGTGTTGCAAAATATACATGTATTCCATTTTAATTTTCTGCAACGATATCTATTCATACGACACACGAACACTAAAATGGTACATGAACATGTGTTGAATATATTGTTACGCAAAAAAGAGCATTTTGTATCTTGTTAAATCTATGTTACTAGACCACATCTAGCGTTCAAATTTTGGCTATTGCTATAAGGAACACTGATTGTGTATGGGTAAACTTTATTTTACGAAATAGTTTACGAAATATTCGTTGATTTTGAGTGTTAATGGGGCTTTAACGATAATGTTTCTGGCTTTTTATTGTGTTTTAATATTCAATATAATTCTTAATCGATTACAGTTACACTCCATTATTAAAAAGTAAAACCAGTTACTTGTTATGTCATTTAAAATATACAACTATGTTCACGCAAACGATTTATTGCATAAATCCATCTTACGGAGGATTCCGGAGATAGTCGTTGTATCACGAATGTTATTTCCAGAGTTCAAGGACGCGTTCAACATGTTTGACAAAGACGCGATGGCTGCATCACCACCGTCGAGCTCGGTGCGGTCATGAAACAGCTGGGACAGCACCCGACTAACGAGGAACTGAAGGAAATGATCAACGAAATGGACTCAGATGGTATGAGCCTTATACTGAAACAACTGGGCAACTGTAAATGCCGAATTATGGAATCGTATTGAAATGACAATACCGTCTGAGTTAATTACTTGTGCTGATGTTATGCAGTAATTCGAAAAGGTTTGCAACGTAATGAGAAGAATAATGAAACTTTATGTAGTCATGCATGCACATATAAATGGGCTTAATGCATGTGCGTAAAGAGTTGTCCCAGACTACATGTGCAGTCCGCACAGACAAATCGGGGACGACACTTTCCGCCTAGACGGGATTTTCGGTTAGAAGTTAGAAGAGATTTCGTTTAAACGAAAAATTCCATTTAAGCGGAAAGTGCCATCCCTGATTAATCTGGGACCACACTTTACGCACATGTTATAAGCCCGGTTTTCCCAAAACGCGGCTTTTATCTTCATGACTCCAGAAAGTTCCGTTATTCTTCTCATTACGTTGACATACATCCAGAATGTGTGCATAACCTCGGCACAAGTAATGGACTAAGACGGTATTGTCATCTTAATACAATTCCATAATTCGAATTATATTTGGCATATACTTCTAAATTAAATTAAGTTGACCCACGCCTCTGCATAATATTACCATACTTTGTACAGCTCGCAAACATAACCTGCCACATTGATATATTATGATGCATGCACTTTAAAAAATGAATACAATAGTTTTCGTACTCTTAACGGGTTTAATAGATAAAAGAATACCCCACTATCTCCTGGTAAGTTGTCAGTTATCTCGTAAAACAGGTAACAGGTATACGACCAACACTGAATGTGAATATAAGAAACAATTCAAGCATGCACTTTGTGCTAATAATCACAAGTAATAAGTACCAAATGTATCGTATCAGGACAATATTGGAGAGCTAAATATACTTAATGAACTGTTTTCGGTCCGATTAAAGATTTGAGTAACGAAATTAAATACGATTCCGTAATTTGTCACACCAATGTAAATTGTAATACACAAACATATGCTGTTTATAACCACAGGAGGGAAGCCCATTTATATATATATATATATAATATAACACATTAATACTGCGCAATTAGTGCACCGTAATGACATCCATTCATTGAACATTAAGCTATAATAATATTGTTGCATGAAGTGTTTATGTCCCAATACTTTCCAAGAACGGAACAGCCACCATTCAGTACATAATTATCATGTGACGAAAATACATGCCAAATCATTATATGAGGCTCGCTCTCAATCTCCTCGCAGAGTTGTCGTTCCATGCTCTCACATACAACCTCTGCCATCACAAGAAAATCCTACCAGATTCGGTAGGATGTTATTTTATTTTTTTAAGTAGTATATTATGAAAAGGAGTATCATTTTATTTTATATTTTGAAAATAGTGTATAAGTTTAGGTTCATAATAAAAAATAAATTACTTTAATTCAAAAAGTAAAAATTACTGTTTACAAATTTAAAAATAACCGTTGTTACTGTAAGACGCCCACGTGGTTCGACAATTATGACTTGGTTGGTAATAACGGCAGGGAGTTTAAATCATTATATATATATATGGGTTTTATTTTCCGGTTAAACATAAAACTCTTGTTTTAACAAAGGAATCAATTCTCCGGCACATTCTTTTTCGGCATTGTTTTCTATGACGTTGATACTGTAAGACGAGATTATTGTATCACGTGGCTCAGCTATCATCACGTGGTTGTGTATGATGGCAGGGATTTGATCCAGCTATGCTGGTTCCAGTCAAATCTCTGCGCGGAGGTTGGCTCGCTCTGTGAAAAGTGGGTTAAATGCATATGCGTAAAGTTTCATCCAAGATTAGTAAGTGCAGTCCGAACAAGCTAATCAGGGATGGCACTTTCCGCTTTAAGTGTTTTTTTTTTCGTTTAAAGGAAGACTCTTCTTGACGAAAATCCAGTTTAAGCAGAAAGTGTCGTTCCTTATTAGCCTGTGCGTTCTGCACAGGCTAATCCGGGACGACACTGTACGCACATGCATTTAATCTCCTTTTCACAGAGCGAGGCTCATATTTATGATCACTCGTACAAAGCAATTAATTAGAAAGGAAAATCAATATCAAAAACGTATTCCACAAGTTCACATGGAATGTGTATTTATAAATATAGATGTTGGGGGACATTTTTATAAATGGTGGGTAGATTTGTTGTTTGTTTTTTTGCTTAACACGAAAGGCTAGTTTGAAACAAAAATCTAAATACATTAATTGTTGGGGGGTGGGGTACCATTTTACGTTCACAAAGATAATTTGTGGCTGAGAAAACTGGGCACAATGGTTGTGCGTAAAGTGTCATCCCAGATTAGCCTGTGCAGTCAGCACAGGCTAATCTGGGACGACACTTTCCGCCTAAACTGGATTTTCACGTAGAAGAGACATCATTTAAACGAAAAATTTCATAAAAGTGGAAATTGTCGTCCCTGATTAGCCTGTGCGAACTGCACAGGCTAATCTGGGATGACAATTTACGCACAAGCATTTTGCCCAGTTTTCTCAGAACACGCCACATTTAAGCTTCATCGTTCAATACAGCAATGTTAGACGTTTCATGTGATTAACAAGTTTATCTCAGTAAAAATGTTTTAAAATATAATATAAACAAATTACAAAAATTGAAATCGCTTTCAATAATTTAATAGTAGAAGTAATGTCTTGTTATAACAATAGTAATACATTACAACTCCGAAATAAATGAACAAGTGTTTCTGTTTCTTACTCACAAAAAGTACATTTTGAAGGTCGCAGTGGCGTAGTGGATATTGTGTTCGCCTAGCGACCGGCAGGTCACGGGTTCGATCTCCACTGTGGGAGTGTTCTTTCGATCTCCCCCAAAGACACCAAGTACTGATTCTTAGTCCCAGGAAACGGACTAGAGAGCACCAATACGCCTTAGCTAAAACAAATAGGTTTAAACTTAAAATTACATTTGAACTAATCACATTTCTTCATTTAATTAAACAAAATGCGATTTAATTATATTTATTATAATTATAGGTAATGGCACTATTGAGTTTCCGGAATTCATAAAAGCCATGGGAAAGAAGGCCAGCGAGGACGAGTTGAGGGCGGCGTTCAATCACTTCGACAAAGACGGCAATGGAACTATTCAAGGTATTTATGAGTTAGGTACATGAAACTATTAAAGGTATTTATGAGTTAGGTACATGGAACTATTCAAGGTATTTATGAGTTAGGTACATGGAACTATTCAAGGTATTTATGAGTTAGGTACAGTGAACTATTCAAGGTATTTATGAGTTAGGTACATGGAACTATTCAAGGTATTTATGCGTTAGGTTCATGGAACTATTCAAGGTATTTATGAGTTCGTTACATGGAACTATTCAAGGTATTTATGGGTTAGGTACATGGAACTATTCAAGGTATTTATGAGTTAGGTACATGGAACTATTTAAGGTATTTATGCGTTAGACTCGTTATTCATTGCCGGCGCAGGTGCTACCAAAAAGTACTCCGGGTACTCTTTAGTATACTTCAGTGTACCCAGGTACGAAAAATACGCGTTAAAGCAACCGTCCATACTCCGTGGTACTTTAAAATATATTTCCCGTACTACGGGCACTTTGTTGTATGCGTAAGAGAGTACCCAGGGTACTTTCAATTTGTACCTGAAACGACAACAACCAATCGAGCATGATTTAAGACACAATGAGTCGTGTTCTGAGAAAACTGGGCATAATGCATGTGCGTATAGTGTCATTCCAGATTAGCCTGTACAGTCCGCACAGGCTAATCAGGGACGACACTTTCCGCCTAAACTGGATTTTCGCTAAGAAGAGACATCATTTAAACGAAAAATTCCATAAAAGCGGAAATTGTCGTTCCTGATTAGCCTGTGCGGACTGTACCGACAAATCTGGGATGACAATTTACGCACAAGCATTATGCCCAGTTTTCTCAGAACACGACACCAATAAGAGCAATTAAGTCGTTATGTACCCTGCTATTCTGTGTGTTTTTCCCTCATCTGTAGACACAACAATGACCGTCGAAGTACTCGTACACTTTTTATGTCCCCTTATGTCCTCAGTCTATACTGGGTGACATATTGTTTTTGCCCTTTCTGTTTTTTTGTTTGTTGGTTTGTTTCCGAAAACTTAAACATTGGCCATAACTGTGCAATATTGAAGATAGCAACTTGATATTTGGCATGCATGTGTATCTCATGAAGCTGCACATTTTGAGTGCTGAAAGGTCAAGGTCATCCTTCGAGGTTAAAGGTCAAAAAACAAAATCCAAAGGAAGTAACAAGCTTTAAAGGGAGATAATTTCACAGATCATTTCCAAAAGGGAAGTTATATTTGTTAAAGGGATATAATCAGAAAAATTAACTTATTGAATTTCTGCAACTTGCTGCGTATTACGACAAGCGGCGACGGGGGTATTCGTAATCACGTTTATACGTTCACGTTTTGTTTGGTTCTTCTTGGAAGGTCGAGACATTTACAAAACGTTTGAATTTCAACATACGTTTTGCCAATATAATAGCTTATAGCCTTTTAAACAAGCATTAAAGTTATGAATACCATATATTTAGCCCCGTTTTTAATTAATCACCTAATTGGTCCGGATTTCTTCCCTGCTGCAAAACTAGCACCATGTACCGTATGTTATCCTACACCTTCCCATACTTTAGCTTGTTGTCAAAATAATTAATTAATGAATGCAACAGTGATAGCCTTATAACTAAGGGCGACAGTCGAGCGATATTGAGGAAATAAGATGTTTAGCCTATATATTTATATATTTGAAATCCCGGAAATTCGTTCCCGCGGATAATGGTTCCTACTCTAATTTTGACAAAGCGGGCATTCGTTCCTGCGTTGTTTTGACAACCCGAAAATTCGCTCGCGTGTTGTTCAATATGTCAAAATAACGAAGGGACAAATGTCCTCCTTGTCAAAATGAGCGTAGGAACAATTGTCCGGGGGAACGAATGTCCGGATACCAATTATATGTACCCGTACCATGTGTTTACCGCACAGTATTGACAAGATTTAGTATGTCATATATCAAATAAAAGATTCGTTGCTCTAACATCTTGTGGTTGCAGCGTCTGAGCTTAAGGAGGCGATGGAACAACTTGGCGAGAGACTGACGGACGACCAGATCCACGAGATGATGAAGGAATGCGATATTGACGGGGACGGGGTCGTCAGCTTTCCGGGTGAGTGGGGCCTGTATGAGCCTCGTTCTGGGAAAACTGGGCCACATGTACAATGCTTAAATCGGGGCAATGTATGAGCCTCGTTCCTAAAAATCTGGGCTTGGTATGAGCCTCATTCGGGAAAATCTGGACTTCTATGAGCATAATCTGGAAAATCTGGCCTTCTATGAGCATGATCTGGAACATATGGGCTTAGTATGAGCATAATCTGGAAAATCTAGCCTTCTATGAACATGATCTGGAACATCTGGGCTTGGTATGAGCCTCGTTCGGGAAAATCTGGCCTTCTATGAGCATGATCTGGAACATCTGTGCTTAGTATGAGCCTCGTTCTGAAAAAAACGGGCTAAATACATGTGCGTAAAGTGTCGTCCCAGATAAACCTGTGCAGTCAGATCAGGCTTATCTGGGGCGACACTTTCCGCCTAAACTGTATTTCGCTTAGAAGAGATTTCCTGTAAACAAGAAATACCATAAAAGCAGAAAGTGTCGCCTTGATTAGCTTTGAGTTCTGCACATGCTAATCTGGGATGACACTTTACGCACTTGCATGAGGCCCAGTTTTTGCAGAACAATTGTGAAATGTTCAGTAAACATTTTTTCACAAACCTAGGGACAATGGGCCACTTCCCAAAGATGGCAAAAAAGCCCTTCTATGTTTCTAGATCTTTACCACGCTGACAGGGTAGATCATCTTTAAATCAAATGTTTTTAAATATACAAACAATGTGATACTTTCAATTTTGTATGCCCCCTTTTTCGAAGAAGAGGGAATGTTTTGTTTTTGGCCTGTCTGTCTGTCATTCTGTCTGTCTGTCTGTCCAAAACTTTTACCTTGGTTAAATTTTGGTCATAACTTTTGCAATATTGAAGATAGCAACTTGATATTTGGCATGCATGTGTGTCTTATGGAGTTGCACATTTTGAGTGGTAAAAAGTCAAGATCAAGGTCATCCTTTAAGGTCAAAGGTAAAAAAACAAATGCAAGGGAAGTAACAAGCTTAACATTTCTATACCTGCCAAATGATAAATAGAATTTTTTTTTTCAAAGCGGCGCAGTAGGGGGCATTGTTTCAAATACTATTTTGTCAAATTCTGTCAAGTCTAGTTAATCCGTGTATTTTCTTTTCATTTCAGAGTTTGTAAAAATGATGTCGACCGTTTAAAGACTGCGTGGTGGTCGGAGTGATCTAATAGCGGAACATGGTTTGCTATAAACTTCGTTATACAATGCAAACAACAAAAAACAACAAACATATAAAACAAACAATGGCGACTATATAAATATTCATCCACTAAGGATGAACCTATGATACTTAAGCAAATGACAGTGAGACCTTTGATGTAACAGCAACAGCAAAAGTGAACATATATTTATATTAAGGAAACACTTGATAATCGGCCTATAAATTCGAATGTGATTGTTCTACTTATTTTGAATCTAAAATCAATCAACCAATATGTTAGTTTACCCGTTGCATGCTGGGAAATCTTTTGTTTGCTAAAATGTCGTCTGCTGAATTTATAAAATTAGCATTTTCTTCGTTTTTTTTCCCAAAGAATACTATCCGAATAGCAAACAGTTTGCATCCTGATGAGACGCCACGTGCTGGTTCGTCTCATCTGGATCCAAACTGTTTGCAAAGGCCTTTAAAATTCGGTTCCAGCGCTTAAAGGGTTAAGATACGATAATTGTGTTCAGCGAGTTTCATGGAAGACTATAGAAATGAAAACACTAAAAACTCTTTGTTTATATAAGAATGTATACAAATAGTGTTAACAGGTAAATGTTATATTGAAAAATCATGTTATGCATTTGTTTTAAACTATTTATGCATATTCGTATATATTTGTGGTACTCATCATAAAAACATACCTGATAAAAATGCATAATACATTTATTTTTTTCCAATGTGCGTGTTTGTATGTTGTTATTTATATACTTAAATGAATGAATATATCACCAGTATTTAATAATACATTTAACAAAGCCATTACTATATTGTTCTTTCAAACAATAAAAACAAGTAACATGGTCGTCTAGGCAACAATTTAAAACATCAAACACAAGTATCTGGTCTTCGCGACCGTTTAAAATATCAAACAAAAGTATCGTATAACATGTATATGTATTACCATTCATTACTTTGTTTCTCTAATTACCCAAACTACCTGTACTTTGAACGTACAAAAATAAATAATTTCAATTAGATGTGTTAAAGCCCCATTCCACGAACACTTTCAACAATTATACATTCCAGTAATCGCCCATAATGGACATTTTACCGACCAAACTATTAAAAAAAAAAACGCGTTTAAACCGATCAAGTCATATTGTATTGTCTTATATTCCCAATAAGCGCTTACGAACATAAACGAATTTCATATGAACGAAACAAGAACTGTCACAGTCTTGCCTGAAATACTCCTCTGCATGCTGCGTTCTCAGACGACATCGTTAATTTGGTTTAAAAGTGAAGCGCGAAGCCAACTGTCTGAGTTCGCCACCAATAACTATTTGCGTGACCTCACAAATTCAGTGCCTCTCGAAGCCCTCGGAAGGCCAGCATTCACATATTTCTGAGGCTGCCTGCCTCCAATTGACTGCTTAACAAATATAAATCAAGTTGCTTTGAATACAATATATATACAACGCAACGTATGGGGGGATTGCAGGCTTGAAATCACAATAATGCTGATCGAACTGTCCAGGGGGCTATTGAATTTTCTCTCAGCGAACTTCGACGAAGCAGTCCACTGCCTCAATGAGGCTTCTGATGCCAACAAAGCCTCCGGCTTTATTTTGACTTCTAGTTTCAATGGACCTTGACCTCAATGAAGTTGAAACCTTAAATATACCAAGGACCTCAGTGAAGCTTCTTCCACTCACCCATACGTCTTTCTCCACATTCCAGACTCAGTGTAGCTTCTGCCAGATTCCAGACCTCAGAAGAGACCTCTGCATTGTCAATATTAATTCTGCAGCCCGGGCAGCAAGCTTGGGACTTTGAAGCTTACGTATAAGCACTTATTTGACGATAACTGTTTGTGTACACGGTCGTGAATCACGGGCGCCACATCTTTTTGAGATATATTAATAAATGAACCAAAGCTTCTTCCGAGGTGGCGCAAAATATCGGTAGTTTTAAGAATACAGGGAACATCTCAAGGGTGAAAAGTGTTATATGTTTTTTTAACATAGATTTCGTGTTAGTTTAAAAATCTGGCAATGTAGTGCGATTCAGTGAAGATTAATTCATCCACAAAGGTACAGAAGAATACAGTCACATTTCTGTAAAAACTTTTTCGGAAATCTAGCTATCGGCTTATGGCAAAAAAGATTTTCACCGTTCACAAACTTTTGCATACTTAAGCATGCCGTGGCAACTTTAAATTTAAAGATAAGTCTTTGATTTGAAGGAAATTAAAAATGGTACACCACGTGGTTTCACAGAATCTATTTGAGGCAAAATGTTATAACTATTTATTTTAGCTCGATTGCATCGAAAGACTAAGGCTTATATGAAACGCTCTCTAGTCCGTTTCCTGGGACTAGAACCAGTACTTGGTGTCTTTGAGGAAGAAAAAACTTTCCCACAGTGGTGATCGAACCAGTGACCTCCCGGTCGCTAGGCGGACACCATATCCAATACGCCACGGCGACCTTAAAATAGGAAAAATGTTGACATAGGACTACTGAAGCAGGACAGTGACTGACAACATCGATACGACTAAAATACAGACAATACATAATACAAGTTTTTATTGCACAATAAAACTACATACAACAAGAAACTGAAAATTGCACTCAAAATAACGTATCAAATATTGAGTATTGATCAAAAGTTCTTCTCACGACTACCGACACTGAAATCCCATCAATACAGCCTGTATTAAGCCAGCTTAAATGACACCAACATGCATTATTATTAATTTATTTTTGTATTTAAATAGTGTGAAAATATCTCATTTTACACTTAAAGCAGGAGCCAATTAATTAATTGTATTAATCTACATTTACACTTGACTTCTTTCTTGTTATGTAGATTAACCAAAGAGTTTCAATCCACATACACTTTCTCGCCTACACATATCCTTTTATGTCAAGCAAGCCAAAACGTATTACAGCTACATGTACATCTAAGTCGAAAAGTATATTTTTCAATGCACTGTACCCAGTTATTTTAATGTTCACTTTAAGGCATTTATTATCCATATTGCCAAAGCACTGTATTCAGCTACATGAACTAACACTTTAATGCATTATTTATCCTTATAGCGAAAGCGATGTATTCAGCTACCTGAACTTACACTTTAAGGCATTAATTATCTTTATATCCAAAGCGATGTATTAAGCCACCTGAACTAACACTTTAAGGCATTAATTGTCTTTATAGCAAAGCGATGTATTCAGCTAACCGAACTAACACTTTAAGGCATTTATTATCCATATAGCTAAGGCATTGTATTCAGCCTACTCAATTAACACTTTAAGGCGTTAATTATCCATGTAGTCATTTAAAAGCCCGAGTTCAGAGAATAAAAATGTGTTGGTGGATAGATAATTATGTAGATTTCGCAATTATTATTTTAAAGTCCTATTCTTTTAAAGGGACGCGTTCATTCATTTATTGGACGTTTTGAAGTAGGTATGATTATGCCTGAATTTGACATCCTTAAGAATATGAGCTAAACATTTTAATTAACTTTATTTGCGTTTAAAGATATGAAAAACATATATACAAATAAAGGGACCAAACGTTTGTCATTCAGAATTCGAACCCGGGTCCCCTGAGTCAAAATACTGTGGGACTAAGATTACTTCTCAGAATATTGTGTGCCCATTACACGCTTAAAAATTTTTTTTTTTAGAGTCTTTGACATATTTTGAAAAGTGTCAATTGCCAATCTGTGACCAGGTCCCAATTGACATTGAACCTTAAACTACGTGTTAGAACCGTCATCCGTTTCCGACAAAATCATATATACGAGTCTCGCTCTGGGGAAACGGGGCTTTATGCATGTTCAGTCCGCACAAGCTTATCAGACACTGACACTTTCCACTTGTATGGTAGTTTACTAAATCTTAACGTAAACGCATTAATCCCCGTTTTCCCAGAGCGAGGCTCAATTGGCTCGCCATTTATATATTGCTTAAGACGGCAGCTGAAAACTCCAATAGTGTGTAACTTGTTAAGACTATAACTATAAAAAAACACGATCGTGGACAAAATTTCTGTCCGAAATAAACTTAATAAAGCAGAGCCTAAATCTCGGTTTGAATTTCTATTTCAGACGAAACCCCTTTCGTAGATTTGAATCGAGTTTGCGCAATTGAACCGGATGGGACGCCAGGAATCTAGTAGTCAATAATTGGAACTTTCGAGTTGCAGACGACAAGACTTCATAACTAAAGGTAAGTGCAAAATAACGCGCCGAATAAGGTGCGCATGAAAAACTCTTTTGTAAAACAAACTTGGTAGTTAGTATGAAATACTTTGTATGAAAAACTAATGTGTGGAGTTCAGAAGTTCATGCTATCATTAATCATAAAAATACTCTCTGTATTTCAAACGCATTCTGTCCAGGCGTTTCGTAAGTTAGTTGATGCGCCATGAACTATTCGCATGACATGTGCTATTTGTCGCTAAATTTTGAAAGCCTTACAATAAAAAATATAATTAAGGCAAGGCTGGGCAAACTTATACTTGCCATAGGCGACGAGAAAACTGACAAGGTACAAATTTCATTTCTAGATAGTCATGTCTTACAGTCTTTAAGTCACAGACCCCACATGTTCAAAACAACTTTGTAGACATCGACTTTAACTGACATTTTGTTAAAATAAAAACTCGTAGTTGAAAAAAGTAACGCACTGCACCGTCTTGAGTGTATAAGAGTTTTTACAATACATATTCTTTAGACACATGAACTTCTAGCTTCTGCTAAGGTATTATCAATCAAATCACATCGTCATGTCAAGCTACTTAAACTTACAAAACAATACTTATAACTAAAAGCGAAATACAGAATGTTTTACTTTTGTATCGACACAGATATTGGTCAGAATACGTGTCTGCTCTGCCCAATAAATGTATGAATCGATAACATCGTAATACATGTACTGAATTACTAATACTTGAACGATTGAACTTTCAGCTGGCTAGGTGTGTTTTCACTCTCGTATATGGCTCAGTGTTCGGTGTTCACATGCATAGTTTATTAATTTACACCGATATTATTTATGTTTTATATGGTGGGTCTGTTACATGTTATAATTTTTTCAATCAGCAACATATTACATGCATGCAATTAACTTCCAAGAACAAACGTCATTTACAGATATTCATCATGAGAACCACAAAAAATGGAGTGCAATTATCGTGAACATCATAAATAATGGCGCGAACAGTTCCTATTATTTCAACTCAGTGAATATGCAGAAAAGTACATACTATTATAATTTAATTTTATGATTTCACAATATTGTTTTACATTTTTTTGTTTCGCAAATTTTGGACGAGGCATTGGCTGTGTCCTCGCTGAGTGTCCCTACAACTCTGCTGTCTTTTCTTTTAAACTAACGTCAGCAAACTTACGTCAACCGTGCTGTGTGCGTTGCTCGTAATTTGAGAATTTAATATTTATGTCATGCATGATAATATATACGTTTTTTAATCAATTAAAAAATATCTACCTATTTACATTCTTTATCCACTTTATGTGATGCGGTGCTGAGGCTGTGCTTTGAATCCGGGGAAAGAACCGCGTTATTTCTTGAAATGCGTTCAAGCTAGTTTGTTCCCCTGATAAGTAATAATATATAAAACCTTAAAAGAAATTGGAATGGGAACAAAATTTGAGCGCCATAAATTCTGATTTGAAAATAATTAGCTCCATGTGTTCATTTGCATACATTTTATTGAATAATTGTTAAATGTGTCTGGTGACAATGTATTGATAAACATTGTGTATCTTTGTTATTTTTAGTCGAGTATTTGTATATAGTGATACAATATTGTGTATTTCGGACCTTTTTTCCCCCCTCCCGGACATATCCCCCCGGAAAAATGTTCTGCGGGGGGNAAAGTTGACAACAAAATGACGCGCAAACAAAACATGCAGTTTTTAAGCTGAATTCTTAATGTATCATATAGATCCCTAATCACATAAACTGGTTCCCGGATATCTTTATTAAGTGGTAGTATAGGAGTTGTTAGAACAATAAACCCCAGCTTGCGACGGGACTAACCAACATTCAAGTACACTGGGTTCATCTGTTCATCTGCGGGACATGGGAAGGTTTGATAATTGTCAGATAAATACTCCTGCTAGTACAGCTTGGCTGATTCGACCAGCGTAGCAATTATCAGTGGTCTAGATATAAACCAAGGGGAATATATGGCACTGGGCTGATAAAACCTATATACTTTCGGGCAGATATAAACACTCACATAGCAGCAGCTTTGTTTACATCGCATAATTACGGCCGGCGGTTACTTAACAATCACGTGTTATATTCTAGTTGATGTCATATAGCTTACTTCTTTTGATTCTAGTGATTTAATTGTATTTTGAAAATTCAAAATAAAAATACTATTTTTTTAATTCATGCTTCTTCCCTATACTGTGTCAATTTTAAATGTTTTCTTTAAATCTGTTTTTTGTTGTATTGAATTATTTATATGTATTATTAAATATATGTATTTATTTATTATTTTATTTCAATAAAATATGTTTGAAGTCAAGTCCGCACAGGCTAATCAGGGACTACAACTTCCGCCTTAACTGGATTTTGTTTAATGACTTATTTTAAACAACAAAAATTATAAAAAGCGGAAAGTGTCTTTCCTGATTAGCTTGTGCGGACTGCAAAGGATAATCTGGGACGACACTTTACGCACATGCACTAAGCCCAGTTTTACCATAACGAGGCTCAAAAAACACATCTCTATGTGTTCGGCGACCAGTCTTATAAAACCGAGTTGTGTCGTTCGAAATTCGACACCCTCTCTTTATCAACCGAACAAACCCACTCGCGTGGAAAGATGGCGGAATTCGATATTTGTCGAAATTTTGCGACGTGTCGTCGCTGTATTTTTTTTTAAATTATACTATTGCATAGCATGTTCCATTATCGTGATATCTATACGCGTTTTTGTCGACGATATAACATCATTACTAACATGTTCTTCCGTGTCGAATCATCGTGTTACAATGTACCATGCATGAGTTTATAAGAGAAATTGATATGTAAATGTAAACATGATTAACATTTAAAACACACGCCGCTTTCAGTAGAAATATTTCAATGTTAGCATATATAGACAACGACACAACACCAGCAACATTATCATCAGTTACATGATTATCATCATCTGCTTAATAGACCTCCCAATCTCACGAAGACCATCGACACGCACAGCAAAATACATACGCACAACAACAACCAATGGTGCATCATCATCAACAGCAGCAGCAACATCAACAGAAGCACCATTATCTTCAACATTATCACCATAATTATCACCACCACCACCACCATCATCATGATCTTCATCATGATCATCATCATCATGATCATCATCATCATCATCATCATCATCATCATCATCATCATCATCATCATCATCATCATCATCATCATCATGCTACCAATTAGCTTGGTGTTAGTGTAATTAAGTGAGAGCATCCTCCTTTAATACTTTTTTTATAAACATATCTGTTAGTGCTAAAACAATAGTTGAACAAATGCAACTTAGATAAGATATTTATATGAAACCGGTTAACCTTAACCAAAATAGTATCGTATAAAGCGAAATACTTTGCTAATTTACTAGTTATGTCGCTAAGTTTAATATTTTATTTCTAATATTTCGCAAAACAAGTTAGTCATTTTAATCGTACTGGTATGCGATTACTTTGTGTTAGCAATGAAGACAACTGCTTATCCCAATTTTGTGACCGGTTTGTTCAACTGACACCACAAAAGCTTTGACAACACATATCTGGTTTGGTGTTAAAATATTCAATTTTTGAAACTGTTAAAGCATTTGCCCTTGAACCCTTTTAAGAATGTGTCTCCCCAAACCCTCGGCTAGTTTTATAATAGTCTTATATTTTGGGTTACACTGAATAAATCGCGCTATTCCGCAACAAAATATCTAAAGGTAGACAATGCACATTAATGACTCATGAATTACGTCAATGGAAATACCCGCAACAGCTTATAACCCACTATTTTCGATTTCGCTATAGTTCGCTTTAGTAGCCACATATTTTCAAGTTACACAGATCTGACTGGAAAGTATCTATTTTAGTTAGAGTTGGCAAAAGGCAACAAGGACAAATGAAAAATACATGTTAAACTATTGAATAATAACAATTTAAACATTCTTTGGAGAAGGTCGTAAAATGATTTTGTTTGAAATGTGGCACTTTGCTTAAGAAATCGAGTGAGTCAGTGAATGGATGTATATTAAAGTGAAAATACGTAAGTAAACTCTTTTATATGTATGTTTGACGAATATTTTGTATAACAATGCTTTGTTTGAAAGTTTTCAAAGAATGACTATCTATAAATTAAAAAAAAAATATCGGACTGTCTCATCTTAAGTCTTATTCATGTTTTAAATCTTATTTTTATTTGATGTGTATGCGATGATGTTTGAGAAGTCCTACACAATTGTTATCAGGTCTAGAAAACGACCTTTGTTGTTAGAAAATTCCTTTCTTTCAATAGTATCGATAATTTTTCGCTGTGAATTTTGTTATTTCATATAAGATAAAGTCAATGAAACTGAGCGCCAACAAAGCTGGGCTAAAACGTTATAAAAACGTAATTATTATTATTTCCAGAACATTTTCAGTTAAATGAAATCTATAAATGGAATACAAATTAGAGTGAATAATAGCTCTGGTTGAACATTTCTGTCATTAATTCAGACACTATCGTTCGTTGATTGATTTTCGTTAACTTCCAGAATACACGTCATATGAATTGTGAACAGCCTTGTTTTTTTCAATTTGCCGTCCACTGTCCTGAGTTCGACTAACAAAAATAACTACTTGAAATTACCTACATGTTCCCATAAAGTAAAAATTTGAATAGAATAAAGACACAATTTTGCTTTTGGAACATCGATGTTATTACGCACCTTTTATAATGTCTTATACTGCAACGGTTGAAATCACAAAACGCATTATAACTTTCATAAATTATTCACAAAATCCCGGGGTTTTATTTCTTAAATAAGCATCGTTCTGTGAAAACTGGCCGTAATGAATGTGCGTAAAGTATAGTCCCAGATTAGCCTATGCAGTCCGCACATGCTAATCATGGACTACACTTTCCGCCTAAACTGGCGATTTTGTTTAGAACGGTCTTATTTTAACCAAAAAAATCCATAAAAGTGGAAAGTGTCTTCCCTGGTCAGCCTGTGCGGACTGCATGGCTAATCAGGGACGATACTTTTCACACATACAATAAGCCCATATATCCCAGAACGAGGCTCAAATAACACATCTCTAGATGTTCGGCGACCAGTCTTCTATAAAACCGAGTCGTGTCCTTTGAAATACGACACCCTCTCTTCATCAACCGAACGAACCCACTCACGTGGAAAGAGATGGCGAAATGCGATATTTATCGAAATTTTGCGACGTGTCTTTGCTGTATTTTCATTTAAATTATACTATCGCATAGCATGTTCCATTATCGTGATATCTATACACGTTTTTGTCGACAATATTACACAATAATCAACTTTTTCTTCCGTGTCGAATCATCATGTTACAATGTACCATGCATGTGCCTTTAAGAGGAATTTATATATATATGTAAACATGATTTAAAATATAAAAAAACACGCCACTATCAGTAGAAATATTTCAATGTTAGCAAATAACGACAACGACACAACACTATAAGCATTATCTTCAGTTACATGATTATCATCATCGGCCTCACAGCACAACGACGACCATCGAAACGCACAGCAAAACACATACGCACAAGAACAACTAATTGTGCATCATCATCATCATCAGCAGCAGCAATAGTGCAGCAACATTATCATCATCAACATGACCATAATCATCACCACCACCACCACCACCACCATTATCATCATCATCATCATCATCATCATCATCATCATCATCATCATCATCATCATCATCATTATCATCATCATCATCATCATCATCATCATCATCATCATCATCATCATCATCATCATCATCATCATCATCATCATCATCATCATCATCATCATCATCATCATCATCATCATCATCATCATCATCATCATCATCATCATCATCATCATCATCATCATCATCATCATCATCATCATCATCATCATCATCATCATCATCATCATCATCATCATCATCATCATCATCATCATCATCATCATCATCATCATCATCATCATCATCATCATCATCATCATCATCATCATCATCATCATCATCATCATCATCATCATCATCATCATCATCATCATCATCATCATCATCATCATCATCATCATCATCATCATCATCATCATCATCATCATCATCATCATCATCATCATCATCATCATCATCATCATCATCATCATCATCATCATCATCATCATCATCATCATCATCATCATCATCATCATCATCATCATCATCATCATCATCATCATCATCATCATCATCATCATCATCATCATCATCATCATCATCATCATCATCATCATCATCATCATCATCATCATCATCATCATCATCATCATCATCATCATCATCATCATCATCATCATCATCATCATCATCATCATCATCATCATCATCATCATCATCATCATCATCATCATCATCATCATCATCATCATCATCATCATCATCATCATCATCATCATCATCATCATCATCATCATCATCATCATCATCATCATCATCATCATCATCATCATCATCATCATCATCATCATCATCATCATCATCATCATCATCATCATCATCATCATCATCATCATCATCATCATCATCATCATCATCATCATCATCATCATCATCATCATCATCATCATCATCATCATCATCATCATCATCATCATCATCATCATCATCATCATCATCATCATCATCATCATCATCATCATCATCATCATCATCATCATCATCATCATCATCATCATCATCATCATCATCATCATCATCATCATCATCATCATCATCATCATCATCATCATCATCATCATCATCATCATCATCATCATCATCATCATCATCATCATCATCATCATCATCATCATCATCATCATCATCATCATCATCATCATCATCATCATCATCGCCAATACAGAATTACCAAAAGTTAGTAGAAATGCATCATACTTGTTTGCTCGTAAGCTGTTACATAATAAATACACGTACAAGATACATGAATTAAAAGCAGTGTCAAATGTGTGATCGGGCGGACCATAACGTTATAAAATCCGACAATTAAGTTGTGTTTTATTTGTGATTACTTTCACAAAACATGTAATGTGAATTGCGAACATTTAAGTGTGTTTACAACACGTCGTCTACTTGCCTAATTTCGACGTAGTGTGTACACAATATATATTACGATGTTAAGTTGAGAATTATACAAAAATGTCCTTCAATGTTTAACATCGGATATATTGAACACAGTTTACTGCATTTTTTAAAACATCGAAGTTGTTTTACGTATGTATGATAGTGGTTTAGACTACATCGGTTAAACTCATAAAATTCATACCACTTGTGATCCCTTAGTTATGGTGTATAAATATAAATGGAATTCCATACCACAATATCTAACTTCATTGCAAAGTTTACTATTAGCATAAGTTTATAAAGTTTGTTTACAAAATTACACTGACACCTTGAAGTACATTTAGTGAGTTCCAAGTGCCAAGTGGGAACGGCGTCTTTCTAGCAACACACATATATTGAAGCAGCAATCCAGCATGTTCAAGTGACACACATAAGAGGATTTCATACATTTATGTCAGGAACTGCGTTATTGTTTTTAATAAAAGTTGCATTTAAGCATCTCTGCCATGAATTAAAACGTCGAACTATGTTCCTTTAATCACCACTTTTACTAGAAAAAAATACCAAGTAGGTATGAAGTCTTTCTAGCTCACATATATTTTAAACAGCGACCTGGCATGTCCAAGTGACAAACCAAAGACGATTTGATAATATATGTCAGGTATTGCGTTTATGTTAAATATAACTCCTTTCAATGTACATTCATGACTCATAAATGACGTCATAAGAAATACCCGAAAACAAACCTATAACACTCTGCTTTCGATTCCGCTATAGTTTGCCTTAGTAGAGACAGATTATCGAGTAACACAGATGTGAATGAAAGTTATTTATTTAAATAAGAGTAAATATATTATTTCAAGTAAAGAAACGTATGATACATACAGAAGAATAATATCATGCAGTAGAACATAGACTACTTGTGGTAAAATTGTCACTTTGTTAAAATTATGAATCTTTATGTTTACATTTACAATACAATTATGTAGTTATTGTTTACGTTTAAATATGTAAAATTATCCAGTGTTACATAATTGTACATTAGTAATAATACAAGATGCTTGTAGTACTCAGATTACAAGATGTTACATATTTGTATCATCATCATCATCAATACTTGTCTTCAGTATAGTTATTAAAAACTTCTGATATATTATCAAGAGATAAACTCTCGTCACCATTATTTGAGATTCGTTTACGAAATTGGGTTAAATGCATTTGTGCAAAGAGTCGTCCCGCATAGGCTAATTCGCTTTTATAGAATTTTCGTTTTAGTGAGGTCTCTTCTTAACAAAAAACCAGTAGGCGGAAAGTGTTGTTCCTGATATTAAGCCTATGAGGACTTCACAGGCTAATCCGGGATTAAACTTTACGCACATTATTTAAGGTCATTTTTCCAAGAATGAGGCTCATTGAGACTTTCAGATAAGGAAATAACTAAAAGACTTTCTCCGCAATTGGCTAGATTTTGAAAACATCACTAATATATCGATACAAAAAAGCTGACAATTTTACAACCCTTTCAATAACGCATACCGAATGAACCGTTATTATTTGAATGGAATCTTTCATTGGTGGACAAAAAGTGTCAGAGTTGTTTGAAGACACATCCTAATGAGTTCTTCCAAAGTTGTATAGAAACCAACAAGACAAATCGCCTAACCAATACACACTTCGTTGGAACCCACGTTCGCTCAAATCCGCTATTCTCCTTATGTAGTGGATATGGGATATAGGCTGTGGATTCCGACAATGCACTAGATACAACCTAACATTTAACATTTCAAGATCTACTACAAACAAACAAATGACGTGTGTAAAACGTTTTAAGTTTCTCAATGAGACCATAGGATTCTAATTCAATAGAGCATACATCAATAAATGGTTAATTAAAAAAAAAAAAAAAAATAAGACCAACTGGGGTCACTAGTCCCACGCGCCAAAAGGTGTATGCTTTATTGATAGAATATGGAAAAAGTCAACAACACCATATTTTTTATTTACCAAGTATTAGGATATTGAGCTTGTATAACCTTGTGCTATATCATTAACATTTAGGAAAAAATTGCCTTTAATAGTTTTTTAAACATTTACATTTGGGACTGCAGGACCTTAAATAGTTGAGATATGAACTGTTATCGACAACCGACACACACTCAAAGGCTATTACTTATTTGTAGATTACTTGAACGCTTATCTTGCTATGAGAAATGTGTATTTATTAGCCCGATAACACGTCAGGAAAGCACTTAAGGTGAATAATACAAAGTTGTACTCAAACTTAAAGCAAATCTTGAATACTCTAAATTAAAAAATATCGCTTTTTCTCATGCTTAAATCTAAGAATTGGTTTGTGAATCCGGTCCCTGTATAAACACACACAGTACAAAACGAATGATAAAGCATTCAGCGCATGAGGATTATTTTATATTTCGTGATGATATGTCATAAGTCATTTTGCAATATTAATATTCGAAATGTACACACATACGTTCATAGAAATGGGTTAAGCTTAATAACGATGATGTAAAATATACATCAACGTCCGTCAATTACGTAAATAATATAAAATAAGTACTTAAGCACAATGTCAACTATATTCAATTAAAAACTGTCAACTATTAATAAAGACTAAATAAAACTTGAGGCGCAAATTGTATGTGACTGTTAAGTGTACGTGCTTCGTTGATCTACAGCACGCACTAAAATTAACAAAACATTGCTTAACATAATTCATGAAATGAAAATGACCATTCAAAATATCGTACGGTCGTACATGCGGTGTAACTGTTAATATTTGTATCGCACTTGTGTGGCGGTCTGTAAAGGGTTATTTACATTCGGCACTATCAGAAGAACTTCTCAATTTATTAGCTCTCCAAAATACTGCTCGCGAACATTGGCAGTAAATTTCCACGGAATCTCTTTTCGGATTCTCTTTTTTCTAAACTCCGCGAAGAAATTATACTGATGTTTGTTTGAGATTCCTTGCAAAGCTGTTACTGCTAAACAAAGTGGTGAGTAACCGTTGTGAAGAGTGTCCATTTGAAACAAGGATAATAACCTGTTTTATAGGTGTAAACATACTGACGATCCTTAAGTTTATTTCCCATTTTTTTAACAATCTGACGCATGCAGCCTGGGTGTACCAAGAAATTTATTACACGGTTGACTGGTGTCAAAATATTGTGCATATGTAGCAATGATGTCGGTTCTATTATGCATACGGCCATGCCTTGATACAATATGATAGTTTTCTTAATAACGAAGCTCACAACACCGTGATTATTAATATTACATTTGAGGGCCTTTAATGGTTTATATTTGTGTATTTTGTATTGTCTTGTTTATTATTACGACTCTTTGCTACGTTACTGCGGCGAACATTACTGACAAACAATCAGACAATTAAGGTGTTTTTTTATGATGTTTACCTTTACAAAACATGTAAATTGCGAAAGTTGTGTTTACAACACGTCGTCTAATAGCCTGATTTTGACGATGTTCGTAAACACTAAAAACTACTCTATCGTTTTGATCATGATACACAATTTCCTTTAAAATTGAACCAATGATATAAGAACCCATTATACTGTTTAATTTGAAACAAATATGTCTTCAAATACATTTGATGAATTCTTATACTAAAATGACAAAGCTCACATTATACATTTAACCATTGATCTCTTAGTAAGAATGTGTATAGACATGGAATTCCATACCACAGTATTTAACCTTTTTTACATAATACTATACATAAAAGCGTGTTTATATCTGCTTTAACAGCGTGAAGTGCATGTAGTACCAAATTTGGTTAGCGTCTCTCTAGCAAACACACACATATTAAACAGCGACCCGTCATGTTCAATGTAATGTGTTCAACGGTGGTAATTCATTTTTGATCTCTAGAAGTAATTCCTTTAACTGATAAGGAGGAATTAAATTTGGTGATAAATGTCCTAAACTCAATGCTGTGAGTTGATTATCTAAATGTTCAAACATAAGTGTTACTAGTGACATTAAATCTCTAACTTCTTGAATTAGCAAGTCCAAATGAAAGTATGATATCATGAAATTATTGGTTTCAAGTAACCTTGCGTTTACCTCTTCAGTCACGTTACGTAATCTTACTTCAACTTTACTAAGGGTGCTTATAACGTCATTTAATTAGTTGCGATTTTCTTTCACAGCGTTTTGTGTGAGATTTATTATCGTTAAAGATTGGGAACTGACATACATTAAACGCAATTGCCTCTGGTGAAGGGTATTTAAAACAGAACGGATCTGCTGAATATCGCTATCTTTAGCAACACCAAAAACTGCTCTTAATATGTCTGACCCAAAGTCAAATAAAGCTCGCTTCTGACGTATAAACTTGTTTGAGTTTACTTTATGCACAAGTTTAATGTAACCACTATACAGTTTCTGAATTTCAGCATTTAACCCCTAGAGAGAACTTAAATATAATTCCAAAAATGAGTATGCATTAGTGGGTAGGTACTTATTCGTCATCGTAGTCGCTAAGTTTTCCGTCGTAGTCAAATCTCCCCTTAATGCGTTAAGAAAGTCGTCATATGGTTGTAGATCTAATACAAAGCTTATTGTCCATGTAGACTGTGTCGCGGAAAATTTATTCACGGGTATGAAGACTACGTTGTTCCTTACAATGGGCTGTGCGATGCTCAACCCGATGATAAATGTCAATGTCCATAGTCGTATCGTCAGTCGTAAGACTTTCATCCTGTCCTGTTATGTATTAAAAGTATGTGTTTTTCACACGTCCCTAAAGTTTGTATTTACTTTAACATCTTTTTGATTAAATTAATTACAACATCATTTCTATCTGAGTAATGCTTTTAAATCGACCGCGGTCTTGCGTATTCGATCGCATTAACTTCCATTTCAGAATGATCACTACTATCACCCGAACTTGACCTCTCTTGTTTACGCAGACGCTACGCCCTACGCCGATATTTGCGTTTTAACTCGGCCAGAGGTATTTCATTGTCGCTGTCCGATGAATCACTGCGCTCATAAACACGTCGACCAATTAATTTTGATAATGGCGTATCGTCATTAACCGACAGACGATCCTCACTCTCATTATCAAAATGGGAACTTACCTCATTACTTTCATCGCTATCACTGCTTGGTGGTACGACATAGGTAGACTTTCGCTTACCTTTAGTCTGCTGAAGTCGCTCTTGCGGAACGTCCCATGTCCCAATGTCTACCGATTTTATATTTCGTGCGTGAATGGTTTGTTCAGACCCATTCGCTACGTTCTTAACCCTGAACGTAACTGGAGTTATCTGTTCAATTATTCTATAATACGGCTTATAATAGCTGTCTAATTTATTAGTGCGATTATGATTCTTTATCATAACGGCCTGACCTACCTCTAATACTGGTTCCTGTGCATCTGCATTAATTCTCTGGTTCCGTTTTCTTTTAGCTTTTTTCATATTACTGTGTGCCTGCCTCATGGCCCTATGTAAATTTTCTATATAGTACCTCGAGGTATCCTCTCCCATGTACTTCCGGTGCGGTTGTAATAAACTGTCTAATGGTAAAACTGGGTCTCGTCCGTACATTAGGTAAAAAGGACTGAATCCGGTCGATTCCGAAGGTGCTGTCCTAATGGCTGTCAAACAGGCATTAACGTGCAAATCCCAGTTAATTTCTCCTTCACTTATTCTCTTAGAAATCATGTCATTAAGCGTCCTGTTAACTCTCTCAACTTGACCATTAGCCTGGGGGTTATACGTGGAAGTGGTAATTTTGCCTATAGAATAGTACTTACAAATGTAATCTATCACCTGATTGCAATATTCTGTCCCATTATCCGATCTTATCTGATATGGAAAGCTAAATCTGGGGATAATTTCGTCGAGGAAAAGGTGTGCTACTATTTCTGCTTGTTTATTCTTGACTGGAAATGATTCTACCCATTTAGTGTTTTCATCAACAAATGTGATAAGGTATCTATTCCCTGCCAAAGTCTCCTTATATGGCCCTGAAGTATCTACAGACCAAGTTATACCGCTTGAATGAGATACTCTAGTTTCTTGAATTGGAATTTTGTTATTGGATTTGGCTCGTTCCTGACAAGTAACGCATGAACGAATATATTTGTATAAATCTTTGTACATATTAGGCCAAAAGTATTTTCTCCTTAACGTATCGTAACACTTATCAATCCCCATGTGTGCCAAATTATCATGATAATGCTCAACTAGGCTTGCCTGTAAATTGGAAGGAATGAACAGTCGTAAAATTGGTTCCTCATCTTTGTCACTAAGATAGTATAATATCTGGTCAATAAGAATGTACCTTGTAGAATTCCCCTCTCTCTCGCCCCTTTCTAGTTCTGTGATCCTTTTCTGGATCTGCGGGTCTTCAGACTGTGCTTTCTTCACGTCGATTCCGTCATCGATGTACGCTGGTGGCGTTATTTTCTGAGTTTCACTGTCTTCAGT
>VMBQ01007944.1:27150-40671 GCA_007657795.1 Dreissena rostriformis
ATAAAATGTTCGTCGCAGCCGTCGTCGTGGTTGTTTTCTGCTGCTGCTGTCGTCGTCGGTGCCGTCGTCGTCGCTGCTGTCATCGTCGCCGCCGTTGTCTTGATTGTTTTCTGCTGCTGCCGTCGCCGCTGTCGTTGCTGATGCTGTTGTCGTTGCTACTAAAAGAGTCTCGATTAATGTTTTTTGTAAATGTTGTCCATTTCGTCGCTTTTTCGTGGCGTGTTGTTAAAATAATGTTCTGCAAAGTAAATGGTTACTGCTTTTCCGTCCCCTTTTCTGGTGCTGAGGTTGCCTGCAAACTTTTAAATATCCTGGTCACGGCATCAAAAATAAATACACATGTTGCACTTCGTTGTTGTTTATATCTATCCTTCGTGTATTTAAAAGTGTTCTACGGTTCGTTTAAGTCGCGTTGTGTAATTTTTTGTTTTAACTTAAAAGTCCCAGATTCGTTAAATATTCAAACGTTTGCAAAAGAAGGCAACAAATCCTTTTCTAAAATATATAAACTTTTATTCTTGGTTAAATGATATTATAGAATTCCGTATATAAGTCTTATTAAATAATTGAAATAAAATAAGAACAAGATACTCCAAAACAAATATAATCCGTCAAATGTCCGTCTTCCGCACAAGAGTATGTCCGTCACACAAACTCCCGTGGGGCCAGATAGGGACATAAACCGTGTGTTTCTCGATAGAATGGCTCGTTTAGGGTCAGAGATACCTCACTTTAATACTAGTTGAACACATGTAGAGAAACGTGACTTGAAAACCTTGTTTTTCATCACTTTGACATAAAGCCATAACCATAAAAAACGATTGTAAATTGTAAATATGTCCATCATTTTTTGGTACAAAATAGTTTCGCCTTCTTTCTCGCTATCGGTCAAATCTATTATTATCATTATGACCAACAATTAACCCCTAGCCCAGGTCAAGTGGTAACCTTTGCTTTGTCACGCTGGATGAACAAAAACAAGCTGAGTGTACAAAAAGTATTACACTATGAGGCCTCGTTACGTATCCTCGATACGAACAATGCTGATAATTGGCACGTGTAGCGTGTGCAGCGTCTTATATAAGTAATGCGTTATCAGTTAATTATCTCAGTTCAACATGTGTATTGTTTTAATCATTTGACACACATTTACCAAGCGAATAATGAATGCATTTTGTAGTGCAAACTATTAATCGATACCCAATTATACATCGAAAAATGTTTCTTTATTTTCAGATGTGTTTATGAAACTTGATAGCATATCAGTCGAGTACTCGAAGCTGACAATTTTATGTTTTTTTTTTTCAAGGAGTTAACATTTCAGTATTTACCCCACAATGCGATAAATTTAAGTCGGGTAACTGATTGGAATACGGAACAATAATGTTTTATATTTCAATATATGACCAACTTTAAATTAATTTGATATGTTAATGCGAACACAGAATATCAACGAAATTTGATGATATATACTCAATGTCAATGTTAAAGTGATACTTCTTATGTTGCTAAGCAGTAAATTATTTGTTAACTTCTACCCTTATCTCAGTTTTTGATTAATAACAGACATTATTAATGTTTAAGTGAAACAACTTATGTAACTTATCATTACATTCTTGTTAACTTGCACTATGACCTTATTGTCATAATTGTTATCGGCAATGTATTACACTTGTGTTCTTTTGGATTTTTTATATGGCTAAAAATCAATTGTGTGCTGAAGAGTTAGGCAATACATGCTGTTGTTGTTGTTTTTGTTGATGTTTTAAATATCATGCATAGGTTTAAGGGACATGTGCACAGTTCTGGGTTGTTAGAAAAATATATAATTAAACGGACATATTGTATGTGTAATGTGTGTTCATATTTTAAGAAACTTGAGTATTAAAAAACACCTGTGTTCAATATAGTAATAATGAAACTCCCGAAACATTGTCAGGAGATATACTTTCGTCACCATTATTTGATCCTCGTTCTGAGAAAACTGGACTCCATGCATGTGCAAAAAGTGTCGTCCAAGATTAGTCCGCATAGGCTTACAGTATCCGGGACGACACTTTACGCTCGTATGGAATGTTTCGTTATTATGAAGTCTCGTCTAAACGGAGATCCATTTTAGACGGAAAGTGTCGTCCATGATAAGCCTTGCGAATGTCACAGGCTAATATGGGATGACATTTGACGCACATGCATGAAGCCGAGGTTTCCCAAGACGGCGAACGTTTAGTCTAGACAGGGTAAGTGATTTATAGACTGTCTCCGGGCTACATTTAGGAAACCCCACAAACATGTGGGTAAAAACAAAGCTGACACATGTAAAATCCTTTCATACCGAAGGAACCGTTATCATGTGTATGACACCTGCCATTGATGCGGAAAAAATAGGCTTCCAAAAGAATCCTTTAATACCGAAGGAACCTTTATCATTTTGATGAAACCTGGCATTGGTGCGGAACAAATGATGAGAGTCATTTCTGAAGACATACTTTATGGGTTTTGACAAAGTGGTTATGTTTCGCATTAGGCCAATTGCCTTGACACTTCATGCATCGTCTAAACCTACGTCCGCTAAAATCCGCTATGCTCCTTATGTAGTGGAAATGCAAAATATATTGTGGGTTGTGAATGAAAACAATATTGCATATTGGTCGATGCAATACATGCAACCAACTATTTAGCATTAAAAAGGGTTGATCAATACAATCTAGGTATTTAACATATTCGTGATGGTTCATGGTGTCCGACTAGACGTTTGAGGGGTCGCGAGTTCGATCTTGCCATGCCAATAATTCCTATCTACAGACCGTTTATCCAAAATTAAAGTTACCTGTCCTTCATAATGATGCCGAAAATGTAGTTTGGAATATACTCCATAAATAAAGTGTTTCGTGCTAATAGAGTACATACTTAAACAACACACACACTCATTCTTCACTACGACAATAAGCGAATGAAACAAACTTTAAGATGGTTTTATGCACGCTCAAACAGTTGGCAGCTTCAGGTCAACTGTCATACAGTGGGATTAACCACCCTCTCCCGTTGCGACAACACTGAAAGGATTTGCTACGTACATATCCATATCCAGATCCAGAGATCTTCGCTTTGGTTTGATCCACCCTGTGGGTGTAAGCGTTCTCAAGATAATCTACAAACAAACTAATGACTTGTTTGAACCGTTTCACAGTGTCTCAATGTATCATCTGGATACTGATATGGACGTAGCATGACAGACGTTCAAGGTAATGAAGCACACAACAATAGATGGTTTAATTAAATAATAACATAAGATCATGTAATAACAATTGCCTACCGCTCACTACCATGTTGGTGTTGTCTTAATAGAACATGGGTAATTTGATATATATTCAGGTAACTTCTTTTCTTAAGTATTTCGATATAGAGCGAGTATAGCCTAAGCCCTTGTTCTATTTACATTTACATTTAGGACTAGAGTGTATTTTATAGTTGAGCTTTACACCTATCGGCAACCAGTAAACGATACAGGGCTGCCCCTTAATGAAATAAGACCAGCTATTGCCAATAGTTTCCCAAACCATGTGTATTCCCTTTTAATATAGAATATCCGAAAAGTAAATAAAACCTTTTCTCAAGTATTTATATATTTAGCAGAATGGGCCTTTTATTATAAACTCACCATTTAGGACTTTAGTGACTTTACCTGTTGTCTAACCCTTACAGTTACAACTGTAGTGCATTTACCAAATAGTTGAGATATAAACTTATATCGACAACCGACAAATCACTTATTTGTAGATTACTTGTACGCTCTTCCTGGCATGTGATATGTGTATTTATATACCCGATTGTAATATAGAGCAATATCGCTTCACTATTAAAACTTGCGCCGTGAGCACTGATGCATGGCATTTAAATCAACTTTACTTTTAACTTGCGCCGTGAGCACTGATGCATGGCGTTTAAATCAACTTTACTTTTAACTTGCGCCGTGAGCACTGATGCATGGCGTTTAAATCAACTTTACTTTTAACATGCGCCGTGAGCACTGATGCATGGCGTTTAAATCAACTTTACTTTTTGCTATCAGTTCGCAAATATGTTAAACGCGATGTTTTGTAGTTGCTTGCTTCAGAACGATAACTTGTAACCAGATACGCTGTTTGTTCTCAGTTTGTATTGCAATATACCAAAACAATATAGGCTACCACTGGTGATTATGCCATGAACAAATGTTCTACCTAAATAATAATGTAAGAAGATGTGGTTAATGCCTTGTTGTAGTCAAATCTAAAGAAAATGTTGAATACACCAATTTAACGAATATCCTTTGTTCTGATGCTTAGTTCTAAGAAAGGGTATGTGAATGCGGTTCTGTATAAGGACAGACAGTACAAAACGAATAATGATAAAGTATTCATCGCGTGACGATTATTTTATATTTATTTTTTTAATGGCACAAACAATTTTGCGATATGAATATTAGACATGTAAACACATGTATTGAAACAGCACGATAACTGGAATATGATAGTTAAATCTGCATGTTTGTTAAAATCAAATATTACTTTTTTCATATATTATATATATATTTATATATAATAATAATTGATATATGTTATCGTTAATGATATTCGTTGCGAATCGCAGAAAGCTGAATATCAGGAGGTAATTAATTAATAAGTGTCAATGTGGATGATTTGTCTTAAAATGATACAAACGCCCTCCAACTAACGATAGTTCACATAGCTCTACAAGCAATTGATTGTTTATGTAACTTAACAATGATACACTTATTCATATTCGTCTTATTTCATTTTCATTTACAATATGTTTATTTGTTATTTCGAAAATATACACGGACGTTCTATTTAACTTTACATTTAAACGGTAACAAGATGTTAACAAGTTAATGTTTACTTTAAGCGGAGTATAACTGTAGCTTAAGGTGATTTAAATCATTCATCTACATACCGACGTATGCATATCTACTTCAGTATAGAGACGTGCTTGTTATTCATCAGTTTATAATGAAGATAAAAAGATATAATGTTAAACTTATTTCTGCCTAAACATTTACAAAAGGACAAAAGCTCATTGGAAGAGCAGTGGTTGTATAGTACAAGTCTATTGAAGTTAAGTTATAAACCATCTGAAAAGAATATTCAAAAGCCGGATCGATTTTCCGATAATACATTGACCCACACCAATGTGATTGTTTTGAATATAGGCATTGAGGACAACTGTAAACCATGTTTAAGCAGTTTAATTATGAAAATTACAAAATGACTTCGTTGAATGATTAAGTTTGAAATTTCGCACGCTACGTAAGAACTGCAGAGAGTCAGTGAATGGATGTATACTCAACTATAAATGATTAAGGTAAACTGTTATTTTGTTGCTGATTGTTTTATGAATATTTAATCTTACCGAATTATAATGGATTTTGTTTGGCGTTTGTTAAAGAATGACTAAACTCTATTCATGTTACTTAAATATCGGACTGTCTTATGTTAAGTAATCTTTATTTTCTTTTTTATATTATTTTATTTATTTAAAGGGGATATGGTCTACAAAACTACCTCAATTATATTTCCCTGTACACCTATGTTGATATTTACAATACAAATACGGATGTTCTATTTACCTATAATACATCTAAACGATAAAAATATTTTATTAAGTTAAGGTTGTCTATAAGCGGTCGATAAGTGTAGTTTAATATGATTTAAATCATACTAGCGAATCTGGGCTAAAACGTTATAACATGACGTAATTATTATGATTATTATGATTCCCGGCATATGTTCAGTTTAAACATTTCAATAACATCTATAAATAGATAACACACAGTTCACAGTGGGCTCGGGTTGACCATTACTGTCATAAATTCAGACACTATCATTTTTTTCGTTATCTTTCATGATACACGTCTAGATAACTGTTTTATTTGGGACACGTTTTTAATGCATTTGCATTTAAACCACTGTTACGAATTCGTCTGCCCCAAACCCTAAGCTAACGTTATGTTGTTTTATTTCTTCCAATAACACTGCACTACGCCACTGCACAACATCTAAATCTATATTTAATCGATCTATTATGTATGGCTTTGCACTATGGTTACAATCTAAACTCATGATGCACGAATTGCGTCAATGGAAATACCCGAAACATCTATACCACTTTACTTTCGATTGGGCCTAAGTACACACGGATTGTCAAATGACAGCGATGTCAACGAAAGGTATTTACTATAATTATAGTTAATATAACATTTAAAAAAAAACACTTATGATACATGAAAAATAATACAATCACGCAGTAGAACTTAGATTTCATATTGTAAAAATTGTCAGTTTATTTAATATGAAATTTATTTTTGTTATCCTGTACAATACAGTTGATATAGTAGTTTTAATCTCTTGAATACAAGCCTGTTGTATTACTAACATTGTTAATCTGTTAACAATCACATTTAATTTGTTGCGTGGTATGATTCGTGTCTGTATAGGTGGCACGAATTACACTCATAATGCTCAAACAGGATGCTTATGATATAAGCAAAATATAAAATTGTATTAATTTCATATTGACTTTTTATGATGCAATTGTGTGACATTCGTATTGTTCGTTATGGTAGGTTAAATGACAATTCTAAAAATAGCACACGGTAGCGTTGTGCTTACACAAGCTTACTAAATAGACGTACCAATAATGAACAACCGAACAATTTATTCACCAAAGGTAAATTTAGTGTATACATCCAGTCAATATACATGTATATATGAACATACATGTATTGCTAATAGAGGATGCCTTTAAGTTAGAATAAGTTATTATTTCTCTTTTCTCTTAAGTTTTCAGTTAGATGTTATCTAGTATTCTAGAAGTTCATGATCACCCAATACAAGTAATGTTACTTTTCTCTTTTTTGCGTAGCATGAACACACTGTTACAATACTTATGACACGTATAATATAAACTATAAAGAATAGTATGGGATTGTAGACGTTACCAATTACCTTTTGAATATGTTGTTGTGTTGCCGACTTTAAATAAATCGTATCTTATCTTATCTTATCTTAGTTTCATTGTATTTTACTGAGTATTTTACTGAGTGCATCTCCTCATAATACTCAATTTAAACGCCTATTCTATGAATATGAATTTTACTGTTCATAATAGATTCGAAACAATGCAATTCAGATAGGATCAATTGTGTATAGTAAACCTTATAAACATCTTCAATGTTCAATCGATTAACTGCTTGTGGGACGAAGAAGTCTCATGATCACGCCTTGTCTTCTATTTAAAGAGAATTGCTCGTACGCGTAGAAAATAGTTAGTAATGAAAAAAAAGATCAACAAACGTGTCAATGATACAATCAACAAAGATTATGACTGATATGAAATAGTTACTGGAAATTAATGTCAACAGGGTCGTATTAAATAGTTGTGAAAGTACATGACGTAGTTTATAAATATCATGAAGCGAACACAAGAAGTTAGCTGTTCAATTAGTATGAGTTTTTTTAGCGTTAACTGTATTTATACATGCATGTATCGACGTTCTACAGTTATGAAATGTTAAGCACATACTAGTATTTGAATATTTTGCATCGGAATAAATTTTACAAAAATTATGCTCTGTATTTCTTCTTACCGCAATGCTATCAATGCTTTATTTAAAATGTTTAAACACAACAATTTAAAAAAGTTATTACTGTTATATTCAGTATGGACAAAATGGAAGCAGAGCATGATACGATCAATAGGACGGTCAATTGTCTGCCGCGTATACCAGCATTACCTCGGGAAAGAGGAACAAGGAACAAGGTTTGTGTTTTGCGATGGATACATGAAAACATGATTTTCCTTCTAGCAATACAGTCGGTTATTTTATAAGTACATAACCATTTTTTTGTTTTCGGTATAAATTATGGACGAAGCCAATTTTTTTACCACGAAGTTTCAAAGTTTTGTGTTAATTAATTAAATTATGGCTTATGTAGCCCATTGAAACAATACTTGCAATACACAATTACAATTGATGATAAATAAATGTCCGCATTTTGTAACGTATTTTTAATTTTCGACATGGGAACAAACAGACTGCATAGGCAGATTATACATTTATATACTATTTTTTGGTTTAAATAGTTTGCATAAATTTCAATGCTTAGATACTTTTTTAGTTCACTGATATGTTTTTTCAAGGTACTTGTTCCCAAGAAACCTCATCTTGGTGTAAGAAGAGTTTGTATCAATCTGGATACATCGGGGCGGTCGAACAACATACGGGATCAACATCTCTCCACAAACTTGATGGTAAAACACTATAGTTTGTTTTGTATTAATACAACTTCTAATACATCTCAATTATAAAGCGTTTCAAGTGCACACATTGGCGTATAAAAAACAGTATTATCTGATGTGTATAACGAAGTGTTGTAACTGCTCATTAGAACTTGAGTCGTCTTCGTTATTATGAGGCTTTGGTTCTCTTATCATTATTGATTTTCAAAAATGTATTTCCCTATCTGGTTGTGAAGACACTAAGACACTTCTTTACAATAAATCAAATATCTACAATATCGAATTGGTCTCAATTGTGTAAATCATGATTTACATTACGTCCGATCTACGCACAACATGACAGACACACACCAGTTGTGAATTAAATAAGATACGTTTTGATACGTGTACCTTTTACGACCAAGACACTTAAAACAACAAGTAAATGACGCAACACACGTTGAACGTGTCTACAGAGTATTGGCATTTTTGAGTGTTGTTCTTGAATGCCTTATCTTCATATATTTACGAGATAAATTAAATAGCTCACTTTTAACAAACGACAAACAAATATAATCTTAAAAATATGTTCAAAAAGACATTGCCTCCTTGACATTTATTTGAACTGTGATCTTCATAATTCCGGTTATTTTGCTTGAACTCCACAGCCATCCTTACAGTCATACTGCCAGCAGAGTATTTTACGTAATCTAAGTTACCCTTATTAAGCCAATTTTGTTCAAGTACACAGCGGGAAATACTCCAATTGTTTCATTGTTTTGTGTTTGTAACAAATTATAACTTTACTAATTGCAAATGATGTTAAATCATTAGCAAACATGTGTTTTACTTATGTCTGTCGTGTTATGTTGCCACACTTTTCTTGCTTTCTTTTGAATCTGCGACAGAAAGATTGAACATTATTAAATCCCTGAAAAAGCCCTTTTAATTGTGTTCAGATAAGCATAAGTATGCATTTGGTTGTGAGCATTTAAACGACCGCTTTATTAGTAAAACATTATATTAATAACGACTTTGATTATTTTGTACAAAAACAGACAATCAACACATTTATGCGTATATCTGCGTTTTCAATAATCACATCTGAATATTATCGGCATATTTATATAACACTGATGATAATGTAATAAAATAAAAAAATGCTGATTAATAGTTTCACATCCAGATTCCAGAGTACTTCCCAGCATTGTCTATCCGGATATCGGACGTACTGGATGATCTAGGAGCCGGAAAATGCACTGTCATGGAGCGAAGAAGAACATACTTGCGGAGAGAGCGCAGGTTGATGATATCATCTAACCTCATGGGAAACAATGTAGAATGTTTTCATTTCGGGAGTCAGTCGGAAGGCACTACCACTCCCGGTCTCATGTCTGATATTGATTTTCTACGTAGTGACAACATTAAGAACATGATGACAGACTGGAGGGACTGGGAGGCTGGGGCGGAGAACCTTCTGATGCTGCGTGACGACATCAATCCACCGCAACAATACTTGCTACAGGTCATCGAAAGCGACACACCGGAAGCGGTTACCAGTATTGACGACGAAAAGTGTGTTAAGAAAGATTCTGGGCAAGTACTGCTCAGCTCAGAACGATGGAAACAGGAATTAGAGCACAATTTAGCAGTTTTAGGGAAGATAACCAAACATGGACCCTCTGTGAGTCCTATTACCAACTGGGATTTTGTACATGCATGTCACGTTCGAAAACTTCTTCCTGAAATTCAACACTGGGTAGACATATGTAAAGGTAAACACTGGCCGCCTGCCCAATTACTGGAGGCTGCACGGGTAGCTCCGTCTTTCCTGGTACCTGCTGGTCACCCGGACAGTGATTACACGCGCGAAGAATGGCGACTGTCTCCGAACCTCATAGAACGAATGCTCATGTTTAGTTTTAATATGACACAAATAAAATGTTACATAGTTCTAAAACTAATTAAAACATCCTTATTTAATAAAATGGTTGGGGATTTTACCACAAGTTTCCATTGTAAAACTATAATGTTCTACACCATAGAGAGAACACACTCTTCTATGTGGAAGGATCATAACCTTATGTTTCTTCTTGTACTATGTTTACAAGTATTAAGAAAGTGGCTGCGATTGGGAATCTTCCCTCATTATATCATCATAGGAGTGAATTTGTTCGATGGAAAACTGTCTATGGTGCAACAGAGACGCCTTTTACAATACGTGGACTACTTGCTTAAGAGCGACTTACAAGATGTATTTTATATAGGTATAGATAAATTAGGGTATCGGTTACAAGCTTGTGGAACAAGGCGAATCGGACAAGCTGGAGAGGGAGAACTGGGACCTGTATGCTTACGTTACAGTATCAGTTTATTGCTGAAGTTCGAGTGCTTGAAAGAATTTGTTTCGCAGTTAAGACGTATAACATATGAGATACACACTTCGAATACAACCTTTCAGCAAGATATAACACATAAATTACTCACCCTTTTCGAATACTCAAAGAATGCCAAATGGAAAACCGTTGCATTAGAATTTATTAATCACCTGTACGCATTACATAATTCAATACAATCATCTAAGTGTTTGCGACTACGAAATCCTGCTTTCAGCGACATTTTAAGGCGTTTCCAATATTCTTTAAACACGGATGTAGCTTCGAGTCGTTTAAAGTTGGCTTCTACTTTATACTGTTTTGGACATCTTCACGCGACAGTTAGAGTGCTGGAAGACGTTGCGAAGAGATATCATCGCAATGTTAAGGCTGTGTGTACACGTAGATATAGAAAAGGAGAAAGTGATCTAAATGTGTTTGCTAACATGATAGCAGATAACTGCGACAACGTACTCAGTGAACCGCCATTCGCATTTTGTGTCAGATTTGTTCGACAAGAAATGTACTGTGCTCCATACATATTGCTTTTTGAAATGAATCGCGGTATAACTGAAGAGGAAGTTGCACAGAGACCGCTCATTGAAAAACAGTGGATGAACAACGCTGAGGTGGATGCTCGTCTTTTCCTTCCCTATCTACAATATCTCACGTATGGAGGACTAGGTGAACGCAACAAACAGCTACGTGCATTTGGATTACTAGAGTCTTATATACTCGATCCAAGAAATAAGATCAACGTGTATCACCCTGAGACAGCGTTCAATTTGCTTGGTCACTGTTATGAAATGGAAGGAGACTATGAAGGGGCGTTAGATTACTACGAGATTTCGTTGAGTCGGTGCGATACAAACAATGCTGCTAATTGGCACGTGCAGCGTGTGCAGCGTCTTATAAGTAGTTTAGAATAATACAAACATTTAATAATTTGTAATTTGCAAGATGAAGTAAAGGAGTATTTGTTTAAGATACACTATGTGTTATCTGTTAATTATCTAAGTACTTTTTGATTCCATGTAATATTAAGCAGCACATATACCAAGCAAAAAATAAGTGTATTTTGTATAGTAAACTATAGACGGATAGACAATGATACATCGAATAATATTTCGTAATAATCGTCTGTGTTTATTAAATGTGATAGCACATCAGTCGCGAAATCGACGCTAAAAAGTGTATGTTTTTTTCAAAGAGTTCAGATCTCTCATTTCAGTATTTACAAAGTATGATACATTGAAGCCGGATAACCGTTTGGAATATAAAACTGTTTCCTATTTCAAAAGATTACCAACGATAAATGTATTTGATATATCAATGCGAACAAAAGATATATCAGAAATGAGATGAATTATAATAAAAATTACTGTTAAAGTGAAACTACTATTATTATTATCTCAGTATTTGATGAATAACATTCATTATCAATGTTTAAGTGACACAACTTATGTAACTAATCAGTGAGTTCTTTGTTAACTTCTATCATAGACTGTTTTTACAATTCGTATAATCCATGTATAACACGTGTGCTAATTTGTATTTGGAATATAGCTAAAAGCAATTGCATGCCGAAGACCTGATACATGTTGTTGTTGTTGGTTTTGTTATTATAGGTATCCTTAAAGGTTTAAATAGACATTTTCACAGTTATGGGTTGTGAGTAAACTATATAATTAAAGGTGCTTGTATATGTGTAAAACGTCTCCGTATTTTAAGATACTATAGTATTAACAAACCTGTCTTCAATATAGGAATAATGAAACTGACATCACCATTTTTATGCCTCTATTTATAATTTAATAATTATCCATATTAATCCAAATATAATTTATAAGTCTCTGTGCAACTTCCTCTTCAGTTATACCGCGATTCATTTCAAAAAGCAATATGTATGGAGCACAGTACATTTCTTGCCGAACAAATGTGACACAAAATGCGAATGGCGGTTCACTGAGTACGTTGTCGCAGTTATCTGCTATCATGTTAGCAAACACATTGAGGTCACTGTCTCCTTCTCTATATCTACGTGCACACACAGCCTATGCATGCAACATTGTTATTGTGTGTTAAGCAGCACATTTACCAAGCACACACCAAGTGCATGATTATTGTGAAATATTAACATCGTACGCGTTTTTTTATTTTATTTTTGCATTATATTTGGAATTTATATTTGGTGACTGACAGAGGAAGCGTACGAAGATAAGTCGAACGCGCTGTCGTGGAAACAGCTGATTGCTCTTGTTCAAATGTTAATACATCTTATGTTTAACTATGTAACGTAACATATAACATAAACATTAGGTTATATTATATAACAAATGATAGAAATTAATTAATTTGGTCATCATAGTGTTCAAAATATTTGGGTTGATTTCTTGCATGTAGAACGAGTTCAAAATGTGGGACAGTTTATCAATAGCAAGTAAACATGACATATCCCTCATTGACATCATGCACTCGTTGTATAGTAGAATAAGTCAACAAGGTGAAAGATCAAAGATTGTATATATCTAGAGTCTGTATGTTTAACAAGGCATTTATTTGATGGAGTGGTCGACCCTGTTGACCTAATGGATTTGGGCGATGGTGCTTTGTTTGCATCAAAGTATTTTTACATAAAGACTTTATATCACCATGTTTGATAAGCGTGTAAATACTTGAATAGTGGTTTCTCAGTTCCCAGAGTTTAAGTAAATTTAGCAGTTCAACCAAACAGCAATAAGCACGTGCAGAAACTAACGCTATTGACCAATCAAAGTTATAATTGAGTTTTATGCAAATTAACCTGTACGCAAGTTTTGTAAGAATAAAAAAAGGACACTTGGTTTAGATTTCGAGGCGAACGGATCGG